>SJYC01055376.1:0-13120 GCA_006408675.1 Madoqua kirkii | reverse complement strand
GGCTTTGAAATCACTCCAGATGGTAGCCATGAAATTAAAAAGACGCTTACTCCTTGGAAGAAAAGTTATGACCAACCTAGATAGCATATTCAAAAGCAGAGACGTTACTTTGCCGACTAGGTCCATCTAGTCAAGGTTTTTCCTGTGGTCATGTATGGATGTGAGAGTTGGACTGTGAAGAAGGCAGAGTGCTGAAGAATTGATGCTTTTGAACTGTGGTGCTGGAGAAGACTCTTGAGAGTCCCTTGAATGGCAAGGAGATCCAACCAGTCCATTCTCAAGGAGATCAGCCCTGGGATTTCTTCAGTAGGAATGATGCTAAAGCTGAAACTCCAGTACTTTGGCCACCTCATGTGAAGAGTTGACTCATTGGAAAAGACTCCGATGCTGGGAGAGATTGGAGGCAGGAGGAGAAGGGGACCACAGAGGATGAGATGGCTGGATGGCATCAGTGACTTGATGGACGTGAGTCTGAGTGAACTCCGGGAAATGATGATGAACAGGGAGGCCTGGCATGCTGTGATTCATGGGGCCACAAAGAGTCGGACACGACTGAGTGACTGTACTGAACTGAACTGAAGATCATTTAGCCAGATTTATCAAGAAAAAAAAGGGAGAGGGCCCAAAGCAATAAAGTTAGAAATAAAAATGAAGTTAAAACTGTCACATAGATATACAAATAAGAGACCACTATGAACAAATACATGCCCAAAAACAGACAAGCTAGGAAAATGGACAAAATCTTAGCAGGGTACAATTTCCCAAGCTCTATTATATTGATTCAGTTTTAGTACTGGTAGTTTGTTCATATTTTCTATTTCTTCCTTTTTCAGTCTTGCTTAGAAAACTGTACCTTTCTAAGAATTTGTCCATTTATTCTAGGCTATTTTATTGTATATAGTTGTTGACGGTAGTGTTTCTTATATATCTGTAATGTCAGTTGTAACTTCTCCTTTTTCATTGATTTGGGCCCTCTCCCTTTTTTTCTTGATGAATTTGCTAAAGTTTTATCAATTTTACCTTTTCAAAGACCAGTTTTTAGTTTCATTGACTTTTTTTCTCTATTGTTTATCAGTCTTCATTTCATTTATTTTTGCTCTGATTTTTATGATTTCTTTCCTTCTGCTAATTCGGATTTTATTTGTTCTTCTTTCACTAGTTCCTCTAGATGTAAAACTAGTTTATTTGAGATTTTTCTTGTTTTATAAGAAAATATTTTATTGCTTAAACTTCCCTCTTGGAACTATTTTTGCTGCATCCCATAAGTTTTGGATCATCATGCTTTTATTTTCATTTTCTCTAGGTATTTTTTTAATGTCCTCTTTTGTTTTCTTCAGTGAACCATTGGCTGCTTAGTAGCATATTGTTCAGCCTCCACATGTTTGTGATTTTTGCAGTATTTTTCTTGTAGTTGATTTTTAGTCTCATCATATTGTGGTCAGAAAAGATGCTTGATATGATTTCAGTCTTATATTTATTGGGACTTGTTTTGTGGCCTAGATGTGATCTATCTGGGAGAATGTTCTGTGTGCACTTGAATATAATGTACATCCTGCTGCTTTCAGATGTCATATTCTATATACATCCATTAATTGGATCTGGTCTAATGTGTCATTTGAGGTCAGGGTTTCCTTGTTGATTTTCTGTCTGGATGCTACTTCCATTGATGTAAGTGGGATGTTTAAGTCCCTTAACATTTATTGTGTTACTGTCCCTTTATGTGCTTTAATGTTTGTTTTATGTATTTAGATGATTCTATGTGGGGTGCATATATATTTACAATTACTACATCTTCTTAGATTTATCCCTTGATCTTTATTATATAGTGCTGTATTTCATCTGTTCTAACAGTGTTTATGTAAAGGTTTATTTTGTCTTATATAACTATTGTTACTTTGAGATTTCCATTTTCATGGAATATCTTTTTTAATCTCTTCATTTTCAGTCTGTGTGTGTCTTTAGGTCTGAATGAGTTCCTGTGGGCAGTGTGTGTGTGTGTGTGTGTGTGTGTGTGTGTGTGTGTGTATGCATCTTATTTTGTGTCTGTTCAGCCACTTGTCTTTTGATTAGAGGATTTAGGTAATTACTGATATGTGATTCACATTGTCATCCTGTTCATTGTCTTGCAGTTACTTTTATAGGTCTTTTCCCCCCTCTTCTTCAGTTGTGACTGTCTTTACTGTAATGTTTGGATTCCTTTTTCTTTGTAATATGTATCTGTTATAAATTTTATATCTATTTGCTTTGTGTATCACTTAATTGCTTCTGTGGGTATGAACAATTATACTTATTTTGTTTTTTTAACTTTCCTTCTAACTTTGTGTATGGATAACTTCACAACTTTATATTTTCCTTTACTGATAGGCTTTTTCCTTTTACAATTTTAATATCTCTAATTGTGACCTTTCTTGCTTAGAGATGTTCCTTTAATACTTTGTAAAGCAAATTTGGTGGTGCTAAATTCCTTTAGCTTTTGTTTGTCTATAAAACTTTTTGATTTTTCCATCAAATCTGAATGAATGACTCACTAGATAGAGTATTAGTTGTAGGTTTTTTTCCCCCTTAAACACTTTAAGTATATAGTGACACTCCCTTTTGGCCTGCAGAGTTTCTGCCGAAAAGTCAACGTACAGCCATTTGGGGGTTCCCTTGTATTTTAATCATTATTTCTTCCTTGCAGCCTTTATTATTCTCTTTTTGTTTTATTTATTTATTTTTTTGGTTATTTTTATTTCACTGTGTGTTGGTGTGTTCCTTTCTGAGTTTATCCTGTATAGAATCTCTCTGCACTTCCTGGACATGGAGGATTGTTTCCTTTCCCAGGTTAGGGAAGTTTTCAGCTGTGATGTCTTCAAACATGTTCCTGGCCCCCTTTCCTCTCTTTTCTTCTTCTGAGACCCCTAAAATGCTAATATCAGTGTTCTTGTTTTCCCAGAGGTTTCATACACTGTCTACATTTTACAAATTCTTTTCTTTTCTGTTTAGAATCAGTGATTTCCACTACTCTCTCTTTCAGCTCACTAATTCATTCTCCTGTGTCATTTAGTCTACTGTGAATTCCTTCTAGACGTGTTTTTATTTCAGTTATTATATTCATCTGTTTGGTTGTTTTTTATGTTCTATAACTAATTCTTGCATTCATTATTCTCCTTAATTTTTGATCACCTTTATGATTACAACACTAAACTCTTTCTCAAGTAGATTGTCCAACTCTGCTTCACTTAGTTCTTCATAATTTTATCTGTTCTTTCATCTAGAGCATGTTTGTCTGTCACATCTTTTTGCCTAAGCTGATGTTTATATTTTTAAGATTCTGGTAGGTTTCTTACATTCCCCAGCCTTGAAGAAGTGGACTTTTGCAGCATACTTCCCTCACCCCACCCACGCTATACGCCTTAGAAGGGCTGTGTGGGCGGGGCCTCGGTTGTGTCCAGCTGACTGTGTGGGGAATCTTACAGGCTTGGTTGGTTGCCAGGCAGGCTATGCCTTGTGGAGACCGACAGCAGCTGGCTGGCAGGGTCGGGTCACAAGGTGGCTTGCCACAGCATCCCAGGGCCACTGGGACCAGTGCTGGCTCACTCAGAGGTGGCGTCAGAGTCCAGAAGACTCCAGTGCTGTTGCCACACTCTGGTGGATGGACCCATAATCTGGGGTTAGTGCCAGACCACGGGATTGCAGACAGTCAGACGTGATTTAGCAACTAGACAATAGCAACGAATGGCAGAGAGTCTGGTTTAGAGACCAGGCGATCTAGAGTCAGTGTCAGATTGCTCCTGGGCAGGTGCCAGATCCTGATACAGTTGGATCTGGGACCTCCTAAAGCTTTTATTAGCCTAGTAGTGGGCAGGACCAAGGTCCAGCTGGTCCCAAGGTAGGGCCTAGCCTGCTGGGGGGCACACTGGACCTAAAGGCTGTGGCTTTGTGGTTTTCTCGCATCTGGTGTCTGCCCCCTTGGCAGCTGAGGCTGGTCCCTAGGCTAGAGGGCAGACTTCCCAGGGCTGCAGTCCAGTTGACTCAGGGGCTGGTACCTGCCAAGTGGTGGGTGAAGCAGGGTCTAGAGGTTGCTGTTGGCGTAGGGAATCCTGAGGCAGCCTCTCTGCAGATGGGTGAGGCTGTGCCCCTGCCCAGTTAGTTGCATGGCAACACTGGCACCTACATGTTGTCGGGCTGGAGCAGGGCTGTCCTGGAGCTCCCACGCCAGAAGGAGGGTTCTGCAGTGGCGCCAGGAGCACTAGCGCCCGTGTGGTGGCATTCCCGAAGAAGGCTGATGCCAAGGCCTGTATCCCCACAGCGGCTGTAGTTGCTCCCTGCCTCTATGGGAGGCAGTCTTGCTCGCCAAGACTAGCAGGTAGGTCTGACTTGTACTTCTTTCAAATGACTGTCTTTTCCCTGAGTTCTGAAACATGTGAACTTTTGTATGTGCCCTTTAAGAATGAAATCTCTATCTCCCTCAGTTCTCTGGGACTCTAGAAATTAAGCGCCACTGGCCTTCAAAGCCAGGTGCTCTGGAGGCTCCTGTTCCCTGTACAGGACCCCTGGGTTAGGGAGCACCATGTGAGGCTCAGACCTCTACTCCTGGGAGGACTTCTGCCATGTAATTATACTCTAGTTTGTGGGTCACCCACCCAGGGGTTCTGGAATTTGATTATATCATGACTCTTGTTTTTCCTGTCTCATTGTGGATCCCCCTTTATGTCTTTAGTTGTAGATGTATTACTGGGTTTCATGATGGTTGTTCTATAGATGGCTGTGATTTTGGTATGCTCAGTGAGAGGAGATGAGCTCAGGGTCTGTCTACTCTGCCACGTTGGCAGAAGGTCCCTAGATATGCTATGCTTTTGTGGGTTTTTTTTGGCTACACTGCACAGCTTACAGGATCTTGGTTCCATGACTAGGGATTGAACCTGTGCCCCCTGCAGTGGACGCTCAGAATCCTAACCACTGAACTGCCAAGAAGTTCCCTAGACCCACTTGTTTTTAAAGTTGATGTTGTTCTCACAAAATACAAAGTTAATTTGATATATACATATTTTTTACTTTCTGCTGCTATTGCCTCATCTGCCATGGTGCCTAGGCAGCAGCCCCAGTCACAGTGCCTTCTAATTTGAGAATGTTTAAATACTTCTTTTCTCAGAGTTAGGACTGCACTGTACATTTGTTTTAATTTTAAATTATTACTTTAAAAATTGTAGCTTCAATCTAATTGCTTTGTATATAAAACTTAGCAATTACTGCTTAGACGTAGCAATGAGGAAGCAAAGAACAGCTTTCACTTTGAACTGTATACTTTTATAAAATTTTGAATATTTTATTTCAAACATAATTATAAATATTAATAATTTAATTAAATAATATTTACTCCACAATTCTCAAGCTACCAAGTAAGCAAATAAGTTCAACTGACTGAGTTGGTTATTTATCCCCAAACCAGCTTACTCCAGCAGAGGAAGTGGAGTTGAGTGGGCTTGGCTAAGTAGACAAACCAATCAAGAGTTCATGCTTTTGCCCTCACTGAGATGTGTGTCTTTGAATTGCTCTGCATTCAGGCTGGGGGAATCCCCCAAATAAATACAAATTATCAGAAAAGAAACCAAGTTTGTCAATGTCCAATCTGAACAGCCAATACATGACCAGATTTAGCTCTTTAAAATACCCTTGTGTGTGTGTGTACATACATTCATGCACACACACACACACACACTCATAAAAGTACCACACTTTTGACCTCCTTTTAATAAAAAAATGAGTAACCAGGCAAATAGGGGCACATGAAGGTGTTTAATTTCTATTAACGTATAGATGTGAGAGTTGGACATTGAAGAAGGCTGAACGCCGAAGAATTGATGCTTTTGAACTGTGGTGTTGGAGAAAACTCTTGAGAGTCCCTTGGACTGCAAGGAGATCCAACCAGTCCATTCTAAAGGAGATCAACCCTGGGATTTCTTTGGAAGGAATGATGCTAAAGCTGAAACTCCAGTACTTTGGCCACCTCATGCGAAGAGTTGACTCATTGGAAAAGATTCTGATGCTGTGAGAGATTGGAGGCAGTAGGAAAAGGGGACGACCGAGGATGAGATGGCTGGTTGGCATCATGGACTTGATGGGCGTGAGTCTGAGTGAACTCCGGGAGATGGTGATGGAGGCCTGGCGTGCTGCGATTCATGGGGTCACAAAGAGTTGGACACGACTGAGCGACTGAACTGAACTGAACTGAAAATGTATTCAAGATATTCTTGTTATTTTACCAATATTGTATGTTTTCTTCGTGTCTGGCATCAAATCCTTGAAAATTCTCATCCACTTGTGGTTGAAAGTCCTAAGAACTCTATGTAACTACTCTTTCAACTTTCCCTTCCTTTACCTTCCATTCTAGGTACCCACCTAAACCTGAGATCCTTCATAGTTACCCTAACTAGCTGTCTATTGTCCTGAGTTGTATAACCACCTGGGCTAATGCTACTATCAAGCATTGGATTCTTGGAGTGGGAAAGAAAAGACCAGAAGGTCCTGTGACCTAAACAGGATCTGTTCTCCAACCTCCTCATTGCCCCTAAAAGATCTCCCTTTTAGGCAAAGGACATACCAGATATGTTAGATTAAGCTTATTTATATTCAGCTGCTGTCCAAAATGTTTTATGGTTGAAATTTATTCTAAACACATAATACATTTCTAATTTGGGAAGATAATTTTGAATAACTTCATAAGCACGAGGAGAATAAAGACACATAGGAACTGGAGAGTTTTCTAACATCTCCAATGTTTTCTATGCTTATAAGCAGCCTCAGAGAGACTACTTCTATTGGTCTTGAAAGCTATGTGAAAGAATGAAAAAGACTTCAGAGTTTATTTGTAAATAAGCAGAGTAAAACTTCTGAAGCCAGCAAGAATTTCCACCTTAGGCTGAGAGGAAGAATTATGAGTCTTCTAGCAAAACTGAAACATCCAGTTTTACCTATTTTCATGTCTTGATCCTGCTCACTCCTTTGCAATCCCATCCACAATATGTTTTCTTTTTAATTGGATTTTAAAGAACACCTGTGTTAAGTTCTTTGGAACAACATTTCCTGTGTCCATTTATGATCCATCTGGAATTTATGTTCCTTTAGTTGAGAATTCCCACAGCCTTATTTTCAACATAAGAAAAATGATGTGCCAGAATCAGCCAGTCTGCTTGGTACTGAATACTACTTATAAACAATGTATACAGCCATTTGCACGCTCTGCTGAATAAGGCATATCTTTCCTCTATCAGAAAAGCCAAATTGCCTTTACAATTTTTAAAAATAAATTTAAATTAAAAAAAGAAGAAAGAAAAAAAAAAACTTACGAAATGAAAACCTTTCTTAACTTATGGTCCGTGAGCCTAACTGAAGAAATTCTTACAGTATTCAGAACTTAGAGGACATAAAGGCTGTTTCTTTACTTTCACTACCCTTTACAAAAATGGAGCAACTTATTATAGTACCTGTGTACTTGTCATCAACAGACATCACAGATGTTATACTAAATATAATTGTTAGATATCTCAAAAATATCACTTATGCCTATAACTTCTTCAAAATTATGATCATCCTCAGACTCACTGCTAGATCTTATTATGTAACATGTTAATAAAGGAGCACACATATTACTACTGGAGCTCAAAATTTTCAAAATGTTAATAAATGCATTTTAATATGTAAAATTTTTTTTTTAAATTTTTATTGTGGTACAGTTATTTCACAATGTTGTGTTAGTTTCTGCTGTACGACAAAGAGAATCAGCTATAGGTATACATACAATCCCATCCCTCTTGGACCTCGCTCCCACCACCCTGTAGTACCATCTGTCTAGGTCATCACAGAGCACCAAGCTGAACTCCCTGCACTATACAATAGGTTCCCACTAGTTATCTGTCTTACACGTGGCAGTGCACATGTCATCCCCAACCTGCCAGTTCATCCCACCCAACTCCCCCACTATCCACACATCCATTCCCTACACCTATGGTTCTATTCCTGCCCTGAAAATAGGTTCATCCATATCATTTTCCTGGATTCCATATATACATGTATTAATATTCAGTATGTGTTTCTCTTTCTGGGTTGCTCTGTATGACAGATTCTAGGTCCATCCAAATCTCTGGAAATGACCCAATTTCATACCTTTATATTCTATTGTACATTTGTACCATATCTCCTTTGTCCATTCATCAGTTTTGTAAACAAACAACTTCAGCCTGTAAAATTTACATCTGCCTTGAGTTTCAAGCTGTAGCCAGCAAATCATGATGGTGGAATGGGAAGATCCCAGGCTTACATTCTCACATGGACATACCCAAACTACAATTACATATAAATCAACTGTCTCTGAGAACAACCTGAAGCCCAGGGGAGCAGATTTTCTGAAACTAAGGATGTGGGTGGTGTGTATGCATCACATCAAAATGGGCAGGAGAGGCAGAGATGCAGTCAAGTTAGAACCCACACTCCTGGTGCAGCAGTCTATAAGCAGGAGGAACATCACAAGCGTGGGGGCCCCCTGAGCAATGAGGGGTCTGAGTACCACATCAGGTTCCTCAGCCTGAGACTCCTGCACTGGAAAGATGAGCCCCCAATATGTGTGGCTTTGAAAACCAACAGGGCTTACATTTGGGTGAGTGGGAGGGCTGTGGGAAACCAAGACTCTATTCTTGAAGGATTTGTGCACAATTTCACTGTCTCCAATTTCCAGTGAAGAGACAAAAACTTTAAAAGCACCTACATCAGGGCCCCCTGAGCAATGAGGGGTCTGAGTACCACATCAGGTTCCTCAGCCTGAGACTCCTGCACTGGAAAGATGAGCCCCCAATATGTGTGGCTTTGAAAACCAACAGGGCTTACATTTGGGTGAGTGGGAGGGCTGTGGGAAACCAAGACTCTATTCTTGAAGGATTTGTGCACAATTTCACTGTCTCCAATTTCCAGTGAAGAGACAAAAGCTTTAAAAGCACCTACATCATATAAGGAGATTCACTGACTAATTTTAGGATACAAAGTGGAATGGCAAGGATTTGGTGGAAATTTCCCTAGGGATGAAAGTGTTGGTAGGTGGCAGTCTTTTTCACTCTCCTTTCACTTAGCTGGCCTGGTACTAGTAGGTACTATTTCTGTCACTCACCATCAATTTAACTAACACCATGCACCCTACCCTGGCATTTTTTTGAGGACCAGCTGTGCCCAGTCTATCTACTCTAGCTGTCTTCTGGGACAGCCTCACCCAGTGGTCAGACCTGGCCTGCTCTGATATCGCTTGAAAAGCATCCCACAGCAGAGGGCCAGCCATACACATGAAAACTGCCACAGCAGTCAGGGCCAGGCCTCAGATGGAACTGGCCCAGGGACAAGCCCTGCCTGCCAGGATGCCTGAAGTGGTCACACTGAGCCACGCAGTCATCCACGGTCTGGTCCCATTCACCAGCACAGCAGTGGGGTAGTGTTAGTCGAGTCCGACTCTCTGTGACCCCATGGACGGCAATGCCCTCCAGGCTTCTTTGTCCATGGAATTTTCCAGGCAAGAATACTACAGTGGGTTGCCATTTCGTCCTCCAGAGAATCTTCCCGACCCAGGGTTGAACCTGGCCTCTTGCATTGCAGGCAGATTCTTTACTGTCTGAGCCACCAGGGAAGCCCATTCACCAGAATACCTATAGCAATTGTGGCCCAGTCTGAATAGAAGGGTGCAGACAGCTCATGCAGGGCACACCCTGGAGCACCCAGCTCTGGTGATCAGAGAGCATTATGCCACTGGGCCCCAAAGGACACATTCTATAAACAGGCTACTCCTTCAAGACCAGGTGTGGTGCTATTATAGCTAATAAAGAGAACTAGGCAAAATGAAGAGAATGTTTTCAAGATGAAACCTTAGGAAAGGAACTAACCAAAATGGAGATAAGCAACTTAACTAGATAAAGAGTTTAAAGTAATAGTCATAACCATGTTAACCAAACTTAGGAGAGGAATGGGTGAACTCAGTGAGAGTCTCACAAACATACAAAAAATTTTTGAAAAACCAATCAGAACTGAAGAGCATAATAACTGAAGTTAATATAATAGCACTAGAGGGAATCAACAGATCAGGGGAGGCAGAAGAGTGAATCAGAGATCTGACACATAGGGTAACAGAAATCACCCATCCAGAAAACTAAAAAGGAAAAAGTAAGTAAGAGTAGTTTAAGGCAGCCCCTGGGACAACATCAAGCATAGTAATATTTGCATCATTAGAGTTCCAAAAAGAGAAGAGAGAAAAGGATGAAAAACATATTTGAAGAAATAATGGCTACAAATATCCTTAACTTGGTGAAGGCAACAGTCATCCAAGTCCAAGAAGCAGAGTCCCACAACAAGGCACATTACAGTTAACTGTTAAAGACAAGAGAATATTAAGAGTAACAAGAAAATAACAACTTGTTAAATATAGGGAACATCCATAAGATAACCAGCTGATTTTTCAGCATAAACTTTGTGCGGTTTTTCCCTTTATAAAAATTTTATTTAATATTGCACCCCTGGAGAAGGAAATGGCACCCCACTCCAGTACTCATGCCTAGGGAATCCCATGGAGGGAGGAGCCCGGTAGGCTGCAGTCCATGGGGTTGCAAAGAGTCGGACATGACTGAGCGACTTCACTTTCACTTTCACAGTTGACCGACAGTTTTGCATTGTTTCAGGTGTACAGCAAAGGGATTTAGTTATACATACATCTAATTCTGCAGTATTCTTGCCCAGAGAATTCCATGGACAGAGGAGCCTGGCAGGCTGAAGTCCTGGAGTCACAAAGAGTCAGACATGACTGAGTGATTAACACTCTCTCAAACTCGACAATTCAGTAAACGTCACAATTCAGCATGTTGTGCAACCATCATCATGATTAACTTCCAGAACATTTTTAGCCCCTCCCCAAAGAAATTGCATACCTATTTCCTCACTCCTTTCTGCCCCTGGCAATCACTAATCAGTTTTCTGTATCTATAGAGTCTTCCTGTTCTTGAAATTTGATATGAATGGAATCATATACCATGTGACCTTTCTTGTCTGGCTTCTTTTGCTTAGCATCAGGTTTTCAGGGTCTATCCAAACTATAGCAAATATTAGTATTTCACTCATTTTTATGATCAAATAATATTCCATCATAAGGATATACCACATTTTGTTTATCTGTGCATCAGTTAATGGACACTTAGGTTATTTCCATCTTTTAATTATTTGGAATAATGGTATGAACATTCCTGCACAAATTTTCATTTGGAAACCTGTTTTCAATCCTTTTGTGTGTACACTTAGGGGTAAAACAGTGTTTGCACCATTTTATAGTCCTACCAGCAATGTGTGAAGGTTTCCATTTCTTCACATGCTCCCCAACACTTGTTTATTTTCCATTAAAAAAATTTTTTTTATGACCATCAGAGTGGGTATGAAGTGGTTTCTCGTTGTGGTTTTGATTTGCATTTTGATGATGACTAATGATGTTGAGCATCTTTTCATGTGCTTGTTGGCGTTTGTATATATTCTTTGTAGAAATGGCTATTCAAATCTTTTGGCAGTGTTTTGTTTAACTTAAATTTGTGTGGGGTAAGCTATACATAATGTAAAACTTATTATTTCAACCATTTTTGAGTGTACAGTTCAGTAGCACTAAGTACATTCACAATATTGTGCAGCTATCATCACTCTCCATCTCCAGAACTGTTTTTTTTTTTTAAAGGCTATTAAAAAAAAAAACAGTTTTAGGGGCTTCCATGTTGACTCAGTGATAAGGAATCTGCCTGCCAATGCAGGAATTTATTACAGAGTAATAGGGTTCCCTGTGCCATATAGTAGGTCTTGTTGATTATTTACTTTATATATAGCATCTGTTAATCCCAATATCCTGATTTACCCCTCTGCCCCACCTTTCCCTTTGGTAGCCATAAGTTCGTTTTTGAAGTCTGTCAGTCTGTTTCTGTTTTGTACATAAGTTCACTGGTATCATTCTTTTAGATTTCACATATAAGTAATATCTTACATTTGTCTTTCTGCCTTACTTGGTATGATAATCTCTGTGTTCATCCATGTTGCTGCAAATGACATTATTTCAATATTTTTTATGACTCAGTACAATTCCACTATGTATATGTACCACATATTCTTTTTTTTCTTTTAAAATATTTTTACATTTTTTTTGAAGGATAATTGCTTTACAGAATTTTGTTGTTTTCTGCCAAACATCAACATGAATCAGTCCTGTGATATACACAGTGTTAGTCACGCAGTCGTGCCTGACTCTGCGACTCCTTGGACTGCAGCCCTCTGTCCATGAGATTTTCCAGGCAAGGATACTGGAGAGGGTTGCCATTTCCTTCCCCAGGGGATCTTCCCAAACCAGGAAACGAACCTGGGTCTCCTGCACTGCAGGCAGATTATTTACCAACTGAGCTACAAGGGAAGTGTGTGTGTGTATATATATGTGTGTGTGTGTGTGTGTGTGTGTGTGTGTATGTATGTATGTATATATATATATATCCCCTCCCTCTTGAACCTCCCTCTCATCTCCTTCCCCATCCTACCCCTCTAGATTGTTACAGAGCCCCTGTTTGAGTTCCCTGTGTTATACAGCAAATTCCTACTGACTATATATTTTACTTATGGTGTTGTAAGTTTCCATGTTAATCTCTCCATACATCTCACCCTCTCTTTCCTCCCCTCCTTGCCCACCAAGTCCATACATCTGCTCTCTATGTCTGTCTCTCCATTGCTGCCCTGCAAATAAATTCATCAGTACTTTCTTTCTAGATTCCATATATATGCATTAATATATATATTTATCTTTCTGTTTCTGACTTTCTGTAAAATAGGATCTAGATTTGTCAACCTCATTAGAACTGACTAAAATGCATTCCTTTTTATGGCTGAGTAGGCAATGGCACCCCACTCCAATACCCTTGCCTGGAAAATCCATGGACAGAGGAACCTAGTAGGCTGCAGTGCATGGGGTCGCTGAGTTGGACATGACTGAGCGACCTCACTTTCACTTTTCTCTTTAATGCATTAGAGAAGGAAATGGCAACCCACTCCAGTGTTCTTGCCTGGAGAATCCCAGGAACGGCAGAGCCTGGTGGGCTGC
>SJYC01055375.1:0-16555 GCA_006408675.1 Madoqua kirkii | reverse complement strand
AGAGATAATATAGAGTTAGCTGGGTTTCAGGACACTCTTTGCTGTATATATGACTTTTACTCAACACTCCTTCAGTTTATTCATCCATAAAGTGATATGAAAAATAGAGCCTGCCTCTCTGGTTGTTGTGAGCATAAAATTAATTACTATATGAAAAGATCTTAGACTATTTCCATAAAATAAATGTCAGCCTCTACTATTGATCACATCTAAAAATCAGCTTGTTGTTTGAAAGGCTACATACATTTCTAACAACTATTCCAAAGATATGTTACATGTATTTGCAAGTATGTTCATAATCATATGCTAACAAGTACTAATCATTCATGGATGCATGTTAAGTCACTTCAATTGTATCTGACTCTGTAACCCTATTGACTGTAGCCCGCCAGGCTCCTTGGTCCATTGAGTTCTCCAGGCAAGAATCCTGGAGTGGGTTGCATTTCCCTCTTCCAGACCCAGGGATCCAACCTGCATCTTCTGCACTGGCAAGCAAGTTCTTCACCATTAGAGGCACCTGGTAAGCCTATTAATCACTCATATCATCGTTTATATTTATAACTGCAACTTCACAGTATAAAAGTGTTATCTTCACAGTTATCATTAAACCTGCTGTATTATAAACCCTATAGTCCATGTCACCAAAGTGGAAGGTCTCTCTGTGATAAGCCAATGTCCCTTCCTCCAGAAATATGTACGTATTCATACATGCTTTCTTAAAAATTTCATTTTGTATTGGACTATGATTGATTTACAATGTTGTGTTAGTTTCAGGTGTATACCAGAGTGATTCAGCTGTACATATACACACATTCTTTCTCAAATTCTTTCCCCATTTCATTATTATAGAATATTAACAGAGTTCCCTGTGCTATACAGTAGGTACAGTTGTGTCTGACTCCTAGCGACCTACCTCATGGACTGCAGCCTACCAGGCTCCTCCGTCCATGGGATTTTCCAGGCAAGAGTACTGGAGTGGGGTGCCATTGCCTTCTCCAACTTTCACTCACTTTCTAGTGTGTATATGGGAGAAGGCAATGGCACTCCACTCCAGTACTCTTGCCTGTAAAATCTCATGGATGGAGGAGCCTGGTAGGCTGCAGTCCATGGGGTCGCTGAGGGTCGGACACGACTGAGTGACTTCACTTTCACTTTTCACTTTCATGCATTGGAGAAGGAAATGGCAACCCACTCCAGTATTCTTGCCTGGAGAATCCCAGGGAAAGGGGAGACTGGTGGGCTTCCGTCTATAGAGTCGCACAGAGTTGGACACGACTGATGCGACTTAGCAGCAGCAGCAGCAGTGTGTATATGTTAATCCTAAACTCCTAATTTATGCCCCCTCCTCCCCAAAGCTTTCCCCTTTGGTAGCCATAAGTTTATTATCTAAATCTGTGAGTCTGTTTCTGTTTTGTAAATAAGTTCATTTGCATCATTTCTTCAGATGCCACATATAAGCAATATCATATGATATTTGTCTTTCTAATTGACTCTAAGTTCAATTGTGTAATTAACTCTTACTTAGGACCATTAAACAGCCTTCTCATATTCAGAGAACCTACCATCAAACACCCTTGAAGGTTTGCTGGCTTCCTAGCTCTGAGGACTTCAATGTAAGGAAAAATTCTAAGTTCTTACTTCACAGACTATTTCTAGAGTAAACAGACACACATTTAGGTTGTCTTCTCTCTGACCTCTTTTTTATTCTTTTCTCTGTATTAGTAATCAAAGTAATAAACAGAGTCGCACAGAGTTGGACACGACTGATGCGACTTAGCAGCAGCAGCAGCAGCAGTGTGTATATGTTAATCCTAAACTCCTAATTTATGCCCCCTCCTCCCCAAAGCTTTCCCCTTTGGTAGCCATAAGTTTATTATCTAAATCTGTGAGTCTGTTTCTGTTTTGTAAATAAGTTCATTTGCATCATTTCTTCAGATGCCACATATAAGCAATATCATATGATATTTGTCTTTCTAATTGACTCTAAGTTCAATTGTGTAATTAACTCTTACTTAGGACCATTAAACAGCCTTCTCATATTCAGAGAACCTACCATCAAACACCCTTGAAGGTTTGCTGGCTTCCTAGCTCTGAGGACTTCAATGTAAGGAAAAATTCTAAGTTCTTACTTCACAGACTATTTCTAGAGTAAACAGACACACATTTAGGTTGTCTTCTCTCTGACCTCTTTTTTATTCTTTTCTCTGTATTAGTAATCAAAGTAATAATGATTAACATTTATTGCCGACTTACTGTATATTATCAACATTATCTCCTTTAATCCTCATAATAATACTGTGAGTTCAATGCTATTATCATTACCCTTGTGTTATAGATGAAGAGATGCAGGTATATTTAATTTCTCTAAATAACTTACCCAGAGGCACAAAGCTCACGTATGAAAGTCCTGGGATTTAAACTCAAGCAACCCAACTCCAGAGTCCAAGCTTCACTGCTATATACCAGAAGCTTGAAAGAGAATGATAGGCAGACTTTCTTTAACAACAACAACAAAAAGAATCTACCAGTATTTCTCTTCATCTGTTTCTTTATTCCCTACATGAACCTACAAATATAGAATAATGACATGTGGAATTTTAGGACTGTTCCTTGTAATATCTTAGCAACACTTTAGCCAACAGAAAAATACATATTAGCATATTATTATATTTTTCAGCTCTCCTATTTTCTCCCTCACTTTCTGCAGTCCAATAAAATGGATTTTGTACAAGGGAAGGCTGAGATTTGCCTGTAGAAAGGAGCTCAGAAGATGAGTGGGGAAGGAAGAGAAAGATATTACCTTTCATAGTCTGAGTTTCAGGAAAGTTGAGGGGTTTTATTTGAGTGGAAAAGAGGATTTGTAAAATATTAGGTTAAGATAGAGAGGCAGAGAATTCTAGGATGTTTTGATCAGTTGTATAAAAAGAAATCTTCCAGCAGAACTCAATTTTCTATTTTGTTATGATAGACTTCATTAGACATTTAAATTGCCTTTCTTTCTTATTCCTCATTCTCCCTCCCTTCTCACTCTTCCCTTCCTTTCTTCTCTCCCTCTCTCTAATTCCTTCTTTCTTCCTAACACTGAGCAAGTGTTGATAATTCTTCTGAATGCCTCACCAAACAGAATGTGGGCATCTTCATCTGTTCTACTCTTGCAAACACCCTTAGCTAAGGACAGAGTTCTACAGCTATGTTTGTGATAAAACATATCTTTTAAACACATAAGAAGAAAAACTTGTAAGACTTTATTTAAGTGTTTTAGTGATACTTTTAACGTAATTTCCAACAAACACCTGACTTATAGTTTTGCCTCTTCACTAACTCCCTACTTACTTTGCTGAGTTTCTTAACAGCAGATACTACCTTAGTCTCCATATTTGTAAAGTAATTTTTTTTAATAGAACAGAAATTAAGTGAGAAGTAACTAATGAGAACACACTAGAGACATAGTGGGTCTTCCCATGTGGCTCAGTTGGTAAAAAATCTGCCTGCAGTGCAGGAGACCTGAGTTCGATCCTGGGTTGGGAAGATTCCCTGCAGAAGGAAATGGCAACCCACTCCAGTATCCTGGTCTGGAAAATCTCATGGACAGAGGAGCCTGGTGAGCTGTAGTCCATGGAATCACAAAGAGTCAGGTACAACTGAGCGACTAACACTTAAACTTAGAGACATAAAGATTAAGTCTAAACAGTATTGTGGTCTTGGCCAAATCACATTTTAGTCCAGGCTGCTCAATAATTTCCCATTAGTTCTAATTCCTGTCCACAGTCTCCTATCTTTTTAGGCCCTTCTATTCTGTCCTTATTGATTTTGATTCCTATAGTTATTTATTTCCCTGTTTTCTTTCCCTCACTTAGACCTCTCCTACAATCTCTGACTTCTTTACTCTTGAATATTTTATATGGTTATCTGAATGACTCTTAGATCACCCTCAGTTCTGTTCAGTTCAGTCGCTCAGTCATGTCCGACTCTTTGCAACCCCATGAATCACAGAACACCAGACCTCCCTGTCCATCACCAACCCCCAGAGCTCACTTAAACTCACGTCCATTGAATCGGTGATGCCATCCAGCCATCTCATCCTCGGTTGTCCCCTTTTCCTCCTGCCCCCAATCCCTCCCAGCATCAGAGTCTTTTCCAATGAGTCAGTTCTTCGCATCAGGTGGCCAAAGTACTGGAGCTTCAGCTTTAGCATCATTCCCTCCAAAGAACACCCATGGCCGATCTTCAGAATGGACTAGTTGGATCTGCTTGCAGTCCAAGGGACTCTCAAGAGTCTTCTTCAACACTACAGTTCAAAAGCATCAATTCTTCGCCGCTCAGCTTTCTTCACAGTTTAACTCTCGCATCCATACATGACCACAGGAAAAACCATAGCCTTGACTAGATGGACCTTTGTTAGCAAAGTAATGTGCCTGATTTAAACATGCTATCTAGGTTGGTCATGACTTTTCTTCCAAGGAGTAAGCGTCTTTTAATTTCATGGCTGCAGTCACCATCTGCAGTGAGTTTGGATCACCCTCAGTTTCTTTACATTCTTCTCCTGCTTTCTTCACTCAAAAAATTCAAACTTGCACTAGTGCTAAACTATGCCTTCTGTGCTCCTATTTCTAAGCACTGAGGCCCTGTGCAGAAAACTACCAAGCCAAGCAGATTGTGATTATCTGTAGCACACAGTTTTAGAATCTCACAAACAGCTCCTCTGCACCAATAGTTAATGTGTTTATTTGTCCTGGGTCATCTCCTCTTCCCTTTCTGCCAATGCGTCATCCAGATTCCTCTCTCTCAAATTCCCTGATCAACTTCCACCATCTTCTTTCTTAGCAGAAGACCTTGTCTCCAAGTGCACTGATACTACTGAAGCCTTCAGATATGATCTAGCTCTACATCCAGGCTCCAAACCCACAAATCTGTCTCTATACAAACCCAGGCTCATTTGCTTTTCCCTCTCATATCTGAGAATTCATGGACTTCCCACCTTCCACCTCTTGTCCACCAATAAGCCTGTGCCATCCTGATTCCTCTTGAGTCTTGCTCTGTTAGTTAAGGACCATCTTGCCCCTTACCTCAGTATTTTCAATCTCTACCTCTCAACTTGCTCTTACCTCCCAGCCTTGAAATATGCTCAGGTCTTCCCCATTATAAATAAACAAATTTCCCTTTAATGGCAATATTTCCTTCTGAGAACTATTTAATCTTACTCAGTACTTTCTCATCCAAACTTCTCCAAAGATCAGTTCATATTTCTCCCTCTGCTTTGCCATTCCTGTGGTCATCCCCAGTGCGTAGTAATAAGCATTCTTTCCTATCACAACTGGACTGTCTCTCACCAAGATACTAATGACTTCCTCATCATAGTTATCTGTAAGTAAATATTATTCCTTATTGTCTTAGATTTTCCTATAGCAAACAAAATTAATAATTTTTCTGTCCGTCATTCCAGAAGCATGTAGGAACACATAAAACTTTCTACTTACCAGCTTTGTTGGCACTTATCCTCTGTCTACATTTTCTAATACCTTGTAGTCAATCCTATTCTGTCTCCTTATTGGATTTTTCCTTCTCTGATCACTTAAAATTTTCTAAATACTGTGTTTTTGGTCTGCTAGTTTTATTATATACTCTTTCACTGGGAAATCTCAGCCCATGCTTATTACGTTAACTACCAGCAACATAAAAATGATTTCAGAATTGATTTGTTATTATAGTGTTACAACAATAACACTCAGTCATGTCCAACTCTTTGTGAACATTTGGACTGTAGCCCACCAGGCTCCTCTGTCCATGGGATTTCCCAGGCAAGAACACTAGAGTGGGCTGCAATTTGATATTCCCAGTTAAAAATATTTTGTTAGTTTTGACTTTGTACATTCCAATGTCTGCCAGATACTGACATTTGAATGGCCTAAAGCCCTCTTTAAAATTAAAATCCCTCACACAGCCTCACCCCTTCCTCTCTAAACCTACTTCACTAGGAAATTTTACACACATTAGAGGCTTTGCCATCTATCTAATTACTCACACTAAAAATATTTTTAATTGTTCCTTCACCCATCTCTTTTTTCCATTCAATAAACATCCTGCTAATTTTACCCCTAAGTATTTTTCTGACATATCTGGTTCTCCACTTTTCACTATTACTATATTATCTTTAATATAGATTATTTTTGGAGCATCTCAGTTAGCTCCAGGCTAACTATTTCAAATTTATTCTCCAAATATCTATACACCCATCTCTTTTTTCCATTCAGTAAACATCCTGCTAATTTTACCCCTAAGTATTTTTCTGACATATCTGGTTCTCCACTTTTCACTATTACTATATTATCTTTAATATAGATTATTTTTGGAGCATCTCAGTTAGCTCCAGGCTAACTATTTCAAATTTATTCTCCAAATATCTATTTCTGTTTATAATCCTTCTACATCTCTCCATGGCTCATACACAAAGGGACCAAGATTCCAAGCACGACATGGCAGGTCCTGCACATTCTGTCTTCTCCCCCTCCCTTGTCCCATCCACTGCCATTTCTAATCTTTATTTTATGTTTTAGCAATGTTAGTGGATTTCCCTAGAGAACTATCTGTTTTAAGCCTCTCTACCTTTTTTGTTGACTATATTACTGGTCTCAAATGCCCACTCATTTTTATCTGACCAACTTATCTTCATCAACTAAGAAACCCCAGGATGATTCCCCCCCTCTATTCTCTATCATCCTGAATCCAAGTCTACTCACAAGTACTCATTCACTGTACTGTACTGTGGACTTATCTCCTTCGAGGATGGTGCCTTCTTTGACAGCAAGAGCCATAGTTTTTGATTATCCAGCATGATGCATCAGAGATCCTCAACAAATCATTTTTAAATGAATGAATGAGTAAACATATTTTTCCAAGAATAAGGTTGATGTATAAATCTAACCTAAGAACTCCTCTGTATTTAAACTAGAAACACAACAACAACCATTGCATTTTCTTTGAGAGAACTATTATTATTTTTGACACTTCAGTCACTCAGTCATGTCCAACTCTTTGCAACCCCATGGACTGCAGCATGCCTGGCTTCTCTATCCATCACCAACTCCCAGAGCTTGCTCAAACTCATGTCCATCGAGTTAAGGTGGCTATCCAACCATCTCATCCTTTGTCCTCCCATTCTCCTCCTGTCTTCAATCTTTCCCAGCATCAGGGTCTTTTCCAATGAGTCAGTCCTTTCCATCAGGTGGCCAAAGTATTGGTGCTTCAGCTTCAGCATCAGTCCTTCCAATGAATATTCAGGACTGATTTCCTTTAGTATTGACTGGTTGGATCTCCTTGCAGACCAAGGGACTCTCAAGAGTCTTCTCCAACACCAAAACATCAATTCAAAAACATCAACATCAAGATCAAAAACATCAATTCTTCAGTGCTCAGCTTTCTTTATAGTCCAACTCTCACAACCACACATGACTACTAGCTTTAACTAGATGGACCTTTGTCAGTGAAGTAATGTCTCTGCTTTTTAATATGCTAAGCTGGTCATAGCTTTTCTTCCAGGAAGCAAATGTCTTTCAATAGCATGGCTGCATTTACCATCTGCAGCCATTTTGGAGCCCAGGAAAATAAAGTCTGTGACCCTTTCCATTGTTTCCCCATTTATCTGCCATGAAGTGAAGGGACTGGATGCCCATCATTGATTTTTGTTTTTTGAATGTTGAGTTTTAAGCCAGCTTTTTCACCTTTCTCTTTCACTTTCATCAAGAAGCTCTTCAGTTCTTCACTTTCTGCCATAAGGGTAGTATCATCTGCATATCTGAGGTTATTGATATTTCTCCCAGCAATCTTGATTCCAGCTTGTGCTTCATCCAGCCTGGCATTTCACATTATGTACTCTGCATGTAAGTTAAATTAAAAAGGTGACAATATACAGCCTTGACGTACTCCTTTCCCAGTTTGGAACCAGTCCATTGTTCCATGTCTGGTTCTAACTGTTGCTTCATGACCTGCATACAGATTTCTCAGGAGACAGATCAGGTGGTTTGTATTCCCATCCCTTTAAAAATTTTCCACAGTTTGTTGTGATCCACACAGTCAAAGGCTTTGGCATAGTCAATAAAGCAGAAGTAGACATTTTTCTGTAATTGTTTTGCCTTTTCTATATCCAACGGTTGTTGGCAGCCTGATATCTGGTTCGCCTATCTTTTTGAAAGCCAGTTTGTACATCTGGAAGTTCTCGGTTCATGTACTGTTGATACTTTGCTTGGAGAATTTTGAGCAGTACTTTGCTAGCATGTAAGATGAGTGCAATTGTGCGGTAGTTTGAACATTCTTTGGCATTGCCTTTCTTTGGGATTGGAATGAAAACTGACATTTTTCAGTTCTGCAGCTACTGCTGAGTTTTCCAAATAAGCTGGCAAGTTGAGTGCAGCACTTTAATAGCATCATCTTTTAGGATTTGAAATAACTCAGCTGGAATTCCATCACCTCCATTAGCTTTGTTCTTAGTGATGCTTCCTAAAACCCACTTGACATCAGACTCCAGAATGTCTGGCTCTAGTTGAGTGATCACACCATCATGGTTATCTGGGTCGTGAAGATCTTTTTTGTACAGTTCTTCCGTGTATTCTTGCCACCTCTTCTTAATATCTTCTGCTTCTGTTAGGTCATACCATTTCTGTCCTTTATTGAGCCCATCTTTGCATGAAATGTTCCCTTGGTATCTCTAATTTTCTTAAAGAGATCTCTGGTCTTTCCCATTGCATTGTTTTCTTCTGTTTATTTGCATTGATCACTTAGGAAGGCTTTCTTATTTCTCCTTGCTGTTCTTTGGAACTCTACATTCAAATGGGTATATCTTTCCTATATTTATATCACCACAGGTCACTGAATAGTGTTCCCTGAACTATACAGTGGGTTCTCATTTGTTATCTACTGCATACATAGTATCAAGAGTGTATATATGTCATCCTAATCTCCCAATTCCAGAGAAGGCAATGGCGCCCCACTCCAGTACTCTTGTCTTTATTTCTGCTTTGTGCTGTTGTTCAATGACTAAGTCATATTTAACTCTTTGTGACCCCATGGACTGCAACATATCGAGTTTCCTTCCCTGTCCTTCCATGTCTAGCTGTTGTAAATAGTGCTGCATTGAACATTGAGGTGCATGTGTCGGTGTCTTCTTGAATTATGATTTTCTCTGGGTTTATGCCCAGTAGTAGGGTTGCTGGGTCATATGATACTTCTATTTTTAGTTTTTTTTAGACGAATCTCCATATTGTTCTCCATAGTGGCTGTATCAATTTACGTTCCCACCAAGAGTGCAAGCATGTTTCCTCTTCTCTACATCCTCTCCAGCATTTATTGTTTGCAGATTTTTTTTTTACTGATGGCCATTCTGATGGGTGTGAGGTGATACCTCACTGTAGTTTTGATTTACATTTCTCTAATAGAGTTATTATAATTTGACTTTCTCTTACTAGTGATCATGAAGTTAATTTTAATAAATTGATGTTGAACCTGTATGCTTTTCCTCCAAGAAAGCTCCTTGCTTTAATGTCTGAAAATACAAAATGACATTATGAAATAGTTATAAACTACAGAATATTTACAATGAACAAAATTAGTATTGATAAAAGTATGTTTCAAGTGAAATAATACATGAAAAAATAGATAATCTAAATTTTTCTCATCAGCCTATTGTAGAGTCTACACCTAGCTTCTTATCCAAGATTAAATTTCTGATTTTTATTTCGCATTTCCTTAAGTTTTCCTGCCTTATGGCTTGATGGCATATAGGCATACCTCATTTTATTGCACTCTGATTTATTGTACTTTGAAGTTGATGTGTTTTTTCCAATAAGATTTGTGGCAACCCTGTATTGAGTAAGTCTATTGGCACTATTTTCCTAGCAGCAGTTGTTCATTTCATCCCTCTGCCACATTTTGGTAATTCTCACAATATTTCAAACTTTTCATCATTATATCTTTTGATCAATGATCTTCAAAGTTACTACGGTAATTGTTTAGGACTTTCCTGATAGCTCAGTTGGTAAAGAATCCACCTGCAATGCAAGAGATGTGTGCTTTATCCCTGGGTTGGGAAGATCCCCTGGAGAAGGGAAAGGCTACCCACTCCAGTATTCTCGTGGGAGAATTCCATGGACAGTCCATGGGGTTGCAAACAGTCAGACATGACTGAGCAACTTTCACTTTAACTGTAATTGTTTGGGGAGATCACACACTGTGCCCACATAAGGTGAACAAATTTAACTGATAAATGTTATATGTTTCCTGGGTTTCTCTGGTAGCTCCTATGATAAAGAATCTGCCTGAAATGCGAGAGACCCAGGTTTGATTCCTGGGTTGGGAAAATTCCTTGGAGAAGGGACTGGCTATCTACTCTAGTATCTTGCCTAAAGAATCCCATGGACAGATTGTGGGGCTATAGTCCATGAGTCACAAAGTCGGACAAGACTGAGCCACTGGCATTGCTACTACATGTGCTCTGACTGCTCCAGTGACCATTCCCCATCTCTCACACTCTCCCTGGTCTCTCTATTTTCTAAGACACAACACTAATGTTAGGCCAGTTAATAACCCTGCAATGACTTTTAAGTGTTCAAGTGAAAGGAAGAGTTGTACATCTCTCACTGTCAGTCAAAAGCCAGAAGTGATAAGGTTAGCAAGGAAGGCAAGAATTAAAGTTGAGATAAGCCCAAATCTAGCCTCTTGCACCAAACATTTGGCCAAGTTGTGAATGCACAAGAAAATTAAAGTGAAGGAAATTAAAGGTGCTACTCCATTGAAAACATGAATGATAACAGAGTGAAACAACCTTACTGCTTACAGGGAGAAAATTGTAGTTGTCTGGATAGGAAATCAAACCAGCCATTACATTCCCTTAATCCAGAGCAAGGCCCTGCTCTTTTCAATTCTAGGAAGGCTCAGAGAGGTGAAGAAGCTGCAGAAGAGAAGTTTGAAGCCAGCGGAGGTTTAAAGAAATAAGCCATCTCCATAACATCAAAACCTGGGTTCAGTCCTTGGGTGGGGAAGATCCCCTGGAGTAGGGCATGTCAACCCCACTCCAATATTCTTGCCTGAATATTCTCCCCATGGACAGAGGAGCCTGACAGACTACAGTCCGTGAGGTCACAAAGAGTCAGACATGACTGAGTGACTAAGCACAGCACAGCACATAACATCAAAGTGTAGATAAAGCAGTAAATACTGATGTAGAAGCTACAGCAGGTTATTAGGAGATTTAGCTAAAATAATTCATGAAAGTGACTACACATAAACAGGCTATCAATGTAGATGAAACAGTCTACTGGAAGAAGATAGCATCTAGAACTTTAATAGCTAGAGAGGAGAAGCCAAAGCCTGGCTTCAAATCTTTAAAGGACAGGCTGGCTGTTTTATTAGGGACTAATGCAATTGGTGAATTTAAGTTGAAGCCAAAGCTCATTTACCACCCTGAAAATCCTAGGGCCCTTAAGAGGCAGAGCACTCAAAACCTGTATGACAATACAGGTTTACAACATGGTTTACTGAATATTTTAAGCCCAAAATTTAGTCTTACTGAATTAGGAGATTTAGCTAAAATAATTCATGAAAGTGACTACACATAAACAGGCTATAATGTAGATGAAACAGTCTACTGGAAGAAGATAGCATCTAGAACTTTAATAGCTAGAGAGGAGAAGCCAAAGCCTGGCTTCAAATCTTTAAAGGACAGGCTGGCTGTTTTATTAGGGACTAATGCAATTGGTGAATTTAAGTTGAAGCCAAAGCTCATTTACCACCCTGAAAATCCTAGGGCCCTTAAGAGGCAGAGCACTCAAAACCTGTATGACAATACAGGTTTACAACATGGTTTACTGAATATTTTAAGCCCAAAATTTAGTCTTACTGCTCAGAAAACAAAAAAGATTTCTTTCAACATATACTTGTTGGCAATGCACCTGGTCACCCAAGAGCTCTGATGGAGATGTGCAACTATATGAATGTTATTTTCATACCTGCTAACACAACATCCATTCTGTACCACATGGTACAGAGACATTTTGACTTTAAAGTTTTATTATTTAAGGCATTCATGTCATAGAACTATAGCTTCCATAGACAGTGATTCCTCTGATATATCTGGGCAAAGTAAATTGAAATCTTTTTTGGAAGATTTCACCATTTTAAATGTCATTAAGAATATTTGTGATTCATAGGGAGAGGTGAAAATATCAATATTATCAGGAGTTTGGAAGAAGTTGATTCCAATCATCATGAATGTGTTTTTTATGGATTTAAGAGTTCCTTGAACTGCAAGAAGATCGAACCAGTCAATCCTCTTTTAAAGGAAATTAACCCTGGGAGAAATATGAATAACCTCAGAAATGCAGTTGACACCACCCTTGTGGCAGAAAGGAAAGAAGAACCAAAGAGCCTCTTGGTAAAAGTGAAAGAGAGGAGTGAAAAAGCTGGCTTAAACTTAACATTCAGAAAACTAAGCTCATGGCATCTGTTCCCATCATTTCATGGCAAATAGATGGGGAAACAATGGCAACAGTGAGACTTTATCTTCTTGCAATTCAAAATCACTGCAGATGGTGACTACAAACATGAAATTAAAAGACACTTGCTCCTTGGAAGAAAAGTTATGACCAATCTAAACAGCATATTAAAAAGCAGAGACATTACTTTGCCAACAAAGGTTCATCTAGTCAAGGCTATGGTTTTTCCAATAATCATGTATGGATATGAGAGCTGGACTATAAAGAAAGCTGAGCACCAAAGAATTGATGCTTTTGAACTGTGGTGTTGGAGAAAACTCTTGAGAGTCCCTTGGACTGCAAGGAGATCCCACCGGTACCTCCTAAAGGAAATCAGTCCTGAATATTCGTTGGAAGGACTGATGTTGAAGCTGAAACTCCAATACTTTGGGCCACCTGATGCAAAGACTGACTCATTGGTAAAGACCCTGATGCTGGGGAAGATTGAAGGCAGGAGGAGAAGGGGAAGAGAGAGGATGAGATGGCTGGATGGCATCACTGACTCAGTGGACATGAGTTTGAGTAAACTCAGGGAGTTGGATGGACAGAGAAGCCTAGCGTGCTGCAGTCCATGGGGTCACAAAGAGTCGGACATTACTGAGCAACTGAACTGAACCCTGAGTATTCACTGGAAGGACTGATGCTGATGCTCCAGTACTTTGGCCACCTGATGTGAAGAGCTGACTCACTGGAAATAGGCCTTGATGCTGGGAAAAACTGAAGGCAAAAAGAGAAGGGACAACAAAGGATGATATGGTTAGATAGCATCGCAGACTCAATGGACATGAATCTGAGCAAATTCTGGAAGATAGCGGAGGACAGAGGAGCCTGGCATGTTGCAGTCCATGGGGTTACAAAGGGTCAGACATGACTTAGTGGCTGAACAACAAGCAGATTTCAGTGGAAGTGGTAATTACTGATGTGGTTTAAAAAAAAAAAGCAAAATAGAATTAGAAATAGAGCCTGACTAAATTGCTGAAATCATAATAAAACTTCAATGAATAAGGAGTTGCTACTTCTCAATGAAGAGAGAAAATGATTTCTTGAGATAGAATCTACTTTTGGTAAAGAAACTGTGAGGAATGTTGAAATGACAAAAAAGGATTAGAATATGACATTAACTTAGTTGCTAAAGCAGCTGCAGGGTTTGAGAGGATTGACTCCAGTTTTGGAAGAAGATCTACTATAGCTAAAATGTTATCAAACAGCATTGACTGCTACAGAAAAATCATTTGTGAAAAGAAGAGTCATTTGATGCAGCAAGCTTCATTATTTCTTTTAAGAGATAACCACAGACATCCTAAACTTCAGCAACTACCACCCTGATCCATTAGCTGTCATCAACATGGAGGCAAGACCCTCCTTCAGCAAAAAGATCACAACTCTTTGAAGGCTCAGATGATAGCATTTTAAGCAATAAAGTATTTTTAACTAAGATAGGTACATTTTTTTAAACATAATTCTATTGCACATTTGACAGACTATAGAATAGTATAAATATAACTTTTGTATGCACTGAGAAAGGAAAAAAAGCATAACTCATTTTACTGTAATATTTGCTTTATTGCTGCAAACCCACGTCTTCGAGGTTTATCAGTATACTGCTATAGAAAGATTAAGGAGTAGCAAACAGAGACACTGAGGACAACTTATGGATATTCACTCCAAGATTACATATGTACAATACATATTAGATGTACAAAAGGGGAATATTCTGCTGCTGACATAACATGGATAAAAACATATCAAAAGCTTATATCAGCAGCAAAATATTGGGTATCTCTTATCCTATAAAACAAAGGCTTTACTAGCCAAGAAACGGCCTTTATGAAGAAAATAATGATTGGTAAGAGCATGTTCTGAATTGAAAGACAAATTTTGAGTGCTGTAAAGAAATGCCAAATCATTGAAACTCTGCTAGTTGAACTTAGCAGCTAAAGCCACCCAAACTTTCAGTTCCAATTCCACACATCATGAGACTGTCTCTAGCAGCACCAGCAGCACAGCACATTCAGTTACCACTGCTGCTGCTGCTAAGTCGCTTCAGTCGTGTCCGATTCTGTGCGACCTCATAGATGGCAGCCTGCCAGGCTCCCCGGTCCCTGGGATTCTCCAGGCAAGAACACTGGAGTGGGCTGCCATTTCCTTCTCCAATGCATGAAAGTGAAAAGTGAACGTGAAGTGGCTCAGTCGTGTCCGACTCTTAGCGACCCCATGGACTGCAGCCTACCAGGCTCCTCCATCCATGGCATTTTCCAGGCAAGAGTACTGGAATGGGGTGTCATTGCCTTCTCCAT
This sequence comes from Madoqua kirkii, assembly GCA_006408675.1. Lineage (NCBI taxonomy): Eukaryota > Metazoa > Chordata > Mammalia > Artiodactyla > Bovidae > Madoqua > Madoqua kirkii. Next base: position 1,737 of record SJYC01055375.1, on the reverse strand, counting down.
CAGTAACCACAGATTCATATTATTTTAAACTATTAAAATACTGTGTTATCTAAAGAAATAGACATTGCCTTTTGCATTAACATATCTCAAGAAAACCTTAGATTCCTTTTTTTTTTTGGCTTTGGAATGGGAAATCAGCCATAATTTCATTAGTATATGCCAAATATAATCAAATAACAAAAAAGTAAAAGTGAATTAAAGTTTATCAGAGCTACAGTCATTAAGCTTAACTGTCATTATTTGTCAGAATGCAATCAGTTTCCGTGCCATTTTATAATAGCACTTTCTGTAACTGACAGAGTTTAAGAAATAAGTTTAAGATCAAGAGCATTCTAAGACTTAAGCATTATTTTTGTCATTCTAACCAAGTAACATTTAAAACATCTTAGATCCTTATTTCAGGAATGGAGATCTTTAAGAGATCAGGGCATTTTAGTACCTTGAACTTTCAGTGGCATTTAGAATCTCTTTCAGAAGGAAGTATGGTGATGACTTTTATGTTCTAATGTTTCCAGAGACTTCCATGACGTCATATGGTAAGGACTCAACAAATCCTTCCAGGAACTAGCCTTTAGGCAGCTTGCAGCTGCTTTGTAACATTTTAAAATGTGAGACTTTAGTTATTAAAGATATCTCATATTTATCACCCCCTAATTTGCTTTCTATATTTGTCTTTCCAAGTAAATTCCAATACCTTTAGGGTGCATATTTTCCTTTTCTGCTGAAAGTGACATTTTTCTGCTAGTTAGTGAGGGTTTGACTTTTATTATGAAAGAACTAGGCAGGCAGAGTTACTATGAGGGGTCCTAAAGGTACAAATAACTCATATTAATGGACATGGTTTCCTGTTTATTTCTAAAAGAATGTAAGCAACTACATTCTTTACTGATTAGATTAATTTAACATTGTATTCTAAAAGTATGCTTTCAATATTGACTGTCTTAAAATTTGCAATTTTCTTCTCCATTTTTGCCAGTTAAGCTAAAAAACAACCTTGCCTTTGATTAATTTTAATACATATATTTAGAATGAAATATAAAAGGAATTGAAAGGATGATGATTTTTAAAAGCAAACAGAAATATAAGAGCCATATTCTCATGTTAATTACTCTACATTGGAGCAATTACAATAAACTGATTTTATAAACACATATGCACACAAACAGCCATACTAATAATGTTTTAAATTGAAGCAAATTACAATGAATTGAATTTAGTCGGTTTTAATATGACAAATTTTAGATTCAAAGTCTCTTTATTAGAAATATTTTGTAGGAACAAAACCTCTCTGGGGGGAAAAAAATGTGATGGCTTTAAATTGAGCAGAGGAAAATAAATGTTTCTCAGCAAACATTCCTGACCTTACAAGGCTTTGGGAAGTATGTGGAGGTAAGCTCTTTCCTGAGTGTCATCATTTCTAAGGATAAAAAAGGGACCCAGTTGCCAAGTGACGTTCTAATTGTCATACTGGGGCCAGCTGTCTGGAAAAACAGTCACATTACATTTAGTAATTCCAATGTTTCTTCCTCTTCCTGTAAATGAAGGGTGCAGGAGTGGGGAACACATTCATTCACAAAAAAGAAACAGAAATACATATCCCCGTCAGAAAGAGCCATTTTTAGAGCTGTCTAAAAATAAGTATTTGGGCAGGTCAGATGGTATTTTGCAATATTACTGCAATGACATTAGATTTGTGTACTGGCTTTGGACCTGTTTCATTTCTGAAGGAGGAGTGAT
>SJYC01055369.1:0-15462 GCA_006408675.1 Madoqua kirkii | reverse complement strand
CTGGGAGGGATTTGGAGCAGGAGGAGAAAGGGATGACCGAGGATGAGATGGCTGGATGGCATTACGGACTCGATGGATGTGAGTCTGAGTGAACTCCAGGAGTTGGTGATGGACAGGATGGCCTCGTGTGCTGTGATTCATGGGGTCGCTAACAGTCAGAGATGACTGAGTGACTGACCTGAACTGAACTTATTCCCATATGGGGAGAGCTTGCTTACAAGTAGGACTGACACAATGGGTGTTTGAGCACCTGGACACCATGTAAGTCTGAGCCAAAAGCACCATCCCCTATACCCTCTTTCCTTCTAATTTTACTTAAATAGATTTGACTTGGGGTTTTACTACTTGACACTAAAAATTTTTGAATACATACTTTTTCTTGTTGACTTTTTTTTACCAGCATACCTCCATTTGTACATAAAAGGTGCCCAATAAATGTGCATTAAATAAAATTGAAATGTCAATGTTTAATGATAGTAACATTTTGATTTAAAATTAAGCAATCATTTTAGCTATTTAACATAGATAAATTAAAGAATTTTGAAAGCTTTTCTTCCCATTAAAACTCACAAACATTCAGTGATGGGAGAAAAATAGCTTCAACCAAAATTGTTTGTCTATTAAAAACATCAACATTTTGAGAATGGAATAGTTTAATTTCTTTTTGATTTAACACCACTCTCTTCTCTTCCTCCCCTTTGATTATATAGTCTGATGGACAGACAAATATTTTGAGGCAACATTCTCCTGGTGGTTTCATTTGCCTTTCTATCCAATCTTTAAAAGTTTACTATCAAATTAACTCTCTTTCTTACCATTGCTGCCCTTAAGGTCCTCATCATAAGTGTTTAATATGATGCTTTTTGATCCTTGAATTGAAAATAAATTTATGAATTTATAAAAATGTTAATGTTATTATGACTATTGACATAATGTTACCATTATTATTATAACAAGGTGTTGGCCTGAAAATTCTATTCTGTAAGCCTGTATCAATATAATTTCAGAGTGAAGATAATTAGAGGTACAGGTAATTCATTGTTTAGAGAATGGAATAGGATTTTCAATTATTTATCATTTCATTGAGATCATAAAGAAAAATCTGATTTCTGTATCTAATCTAAGTTTCTATCAGTCTCAGGGTAAATACAAAGACCATTGCCTTGGTAGCATTATTTCCCTTCTGAAATTATAGACACTGTTTCCTCTTTTGTTAACAGGGAAGAGTAATCCACTAATTTCTGGACTATTTTTAGGGCAAAGATAATAAAATTTTAACACCCTATAGAATCTTCACTTATAAGTGCCCATCTCCAGGGCCCATTAATATTCTCATTCTACCTACCATAGCCTTTATATTTCTAATGTCTTTACATCAGAAACTATAAATTAATCTGGTTTCTGGCTATGAACAGTGTGGGTTTCATTGAAGTGCAAGAATCACAAACCTCTACAATCAACTTTAGTCCCTATATAGGTCTATCCCTCTGCAGCTGTGTCTTTTTTTATCTCATCAAAAGTTATTCAAGCTCTATTCACACTTCTTCTGGCCTAATCTGATTCAGTTTTTGTTTGTTCTTTTTACTTTTTATTTTCTATTAGGTTATAGCCAGTTAACAATGTTGTGATAGTTTCAAGTAACAGCAAAGGTACTTATCCATACATATATACACACCCATTCTCCCCCAAACCAAATTCATTCCATCAAGTCTGCCACATAACATTGAGCAGAGCGCTATTTGGTAAGTCCTTGGTTATCCATTTGTAATACGGTAGCGTGTACATGTCCATCCCAAAGTCCCTAACTACCCCTTCCTCCCATACTTCTCCCTAGCAACCATAAGCTTGTTCTCATCTGTGAGTCTGTTTCCCTTTTGTAAGTTCATTTGTATCATTTGTTTTTAGATTCCAAATAGACGGAATGCCATGCAATATTCTCCTTCTCTGTCTGACTTTTATTTTTAGCATGTTGGGTTACTGATTAAAATTACACTGAAATAAAGACATTTCTGTCAATCTCAGGAACCCTCTCTAATTTTTTCACTATTGGAAAGGCTAGTATGTATTAATGGAGAAGGCAATAGCACCCCACTCAAGTACTCTTGCCTGGAAAATCCCATGGGTGGAGCATCCTGATAGGCTGCAGTCCATGGGGTCGCTAAGAGTCGGACACGACTGAGCTTCACTTTCACCTTTCACTTTCATACATTGGAGAAGGAAATGGCAACCCACTCCACTGTTCTTGCCTGGGGAATCCCAGGGACGGGGGAGCCTGGTGGGCTGCTGTCTATGGGGTTGTACAGAGTCGGATACAACTGAAGCGACTTACCAGCAGCAGCAAGTTTTAAATACTTTTTTCACACATATTGTGCTTTAATGGCTGTGCTTAACTTCTGTTCTATTTTAGCACGTATTTTATGATACAAACATCATTAAGACCTCTTTGGAATTAATTCCACTCTTTCCATTTCAAACTTCATGTAAACATTTTTGTTTTTACAGTGATATGCTTCCTTAACTAGTTCAGTTCAGTCGCTCAGTCGTGTCTGACTCTTTGCAACCCCATGAACTGCAGCACGCCAGGCCTCCCTGTTCATCACCATCTCTTGGAGTTCACTCAGACTCACGTCCATCGAGTCCGTGATGCCATCCAGCCATCTCATCCTCGGTCATCCACTTCTCCTCCTCCCCCAAATCCCTCCCAGCATCAGAGTCTTTTCCAATGAGTCAACTCTTCACATCAGGTGGCCAGAGTACTGAAGTTTCAGCTTTAGCATCATTCCTTCCAAAGAAATCCCAGGGCTGATCTCCTTCAGAATGGACTGGTTGGATCTCCTTGCAGTCCAAGGGACTCTCAAGAGTCTTCTCCAACACCACAGTTCAAAAGCATCAATTCTTCAGCGTTCAGCCTTCTTCACAGTCCAACTCTCACATCCATACATGACCACAGGACAAACCATAGCCTTGACTAGACGGACCTTAGTTGGCAAAGTAATGTCTCTGCTTTTGAATATGCTATCTAGGTTGGTCATAACTTCTTCCAGGGAGTAAGCATCTTTTAATTTCATGGCTGCAGTCATCATCTGCAGTGATTTTGGAGCCCCAAAAATAAACTCCTACTAGTTAACTGTTACATATTAAAAGCAATCCGAAAAGATGATGCTGTGAAAGTGCTGCACTCAGTATGCCAGCAAATCTGGAAAACTCAGCAGTGGCCACAGGACTGGAAAAGGTAAGTTTTCATTACAGTCCCAAAGAATTCTTTGGCAATGCCAAAGAATGTCCAGACTACTGCACAACTGCACATCTCACACACTAGCAAGGTAATGCTCCAAATTCTCCAAGCCAGGCTTCAACAGTATGTGAACCATGAACTTCCAGATGTTCAAGCTGGATTTAGAAAAGGCAGAGGAACTAGAGATCAAATTGCCAACATCTGCTGGATCATTGAAAAATCAAAGTAATTCCAGAAAAATACCTACTTTTGCTTTATTGATTATGCCAAAGCCTTTGTGTGTGGATCACAACAAACTGTGAAAAATTCTTAAAGAGACGAGAGAACCAGATCAAGTGACCTTCCTCCTGAGAAATCTGTATGCAAGTCAAGAAGCAACAGTTAGAACTGAACATGGAAATATAGACAGGTTCCAAATTGGGAAAGGAGTATGTCAAGGCTGTATACTGTCACCTTACTTATTTAACTTATATGCAGAGTACATCATGTGAAATGCTAGGCTAGAAGAAACACAAGCTGGAATCAAGATTGTCAGGAGAAATATCAATAATCTCAGATACACAGATGACACCACCCTTATGACAGAATGTGAAGAAGAACTAAAGAGCCTCTTGATGAATGTGAAAAATGAGAGTGAGAAAGTTGGCTTAAAACTCAACATTCAGAAAACTAAGATCATGGCATCTTGTCCCATCACTTCATGGTAAGTAGATGGGGAAATACTAGAAACTGTAAGATTTTATTTTGGGGGGCTCCAGAATCACTGCAAATGGTGACTGCAGCCATGAAATTAAAAGATGCTTGCTCCTTGGAAGAAAAGCTAGGATAAACCTAGACAGCATATTAAAAAGCAGAGACATTACTTTACCAAGGTCCATCTAGTCAAAGCTGTGGTTTTTCCAGTAATCATGTATGGATGTGAGAGTTGGACTATAAAGAAAGCTGAGTGCTGAAGGATTGATGTTTTTGAACTGTGGTGTTGGAGAAGACTCTTGAGAGTCCCTTGGACTGCAAGGAGATCCAACCAGTCCATCCTAAAGGAGATCAATCCTGGGTGTTCATTGGAAGGACTGATGTTGAAGCTGAAATTCCAATACTTTGGCCACCTGATGTGAAGAGCTGACTCATTGGAAAAGACCCTGATGCTGGGAAAGATTGAGGGCTGGAGGAGAAGGGGACGACTGAGGATGAGATGGTTGGATGGCATCACCAACTCAATGGATATGAGTTTGAGTAGGCTCCGGGAGTTGGTGTTAGGGAAGCCTGGCATGCTGTGATTCATGACGTTGCAAAGAGTCAGATACAACTGAGAGACTGAACTAAACTGATGAAAAAGTACAAACCTAAAATATCTATACAGAATTAAGTGTATTCTTCTCAAATCCTAAGTCAGCACACCTCTTTATGTGCTATGTATATAGTTATACATGATAGACCATAGTAGTGGCATAGAAGCTACCTTAGTATTAATAAGTCATAGTCTATAAAATGGCTAAGTCCAACTACCCTCCATAATGAGACCATATTTGCAAGAGGCTTAATATCTGAACATATTTTTTTCCAGATTTAAGAAACTTAGAGCAGTTTTAAGTTTATAGCTAGATTGAGAAGAAAGTATAGATATTTTCCATATGATCCCCTTGCCCCCATAAATGGATAGCTTCCCCCGTTATCACCATGCTTTACCAGAGTGTACATTTTTTATAACTGACGAAACTACATTGACACCGTAATCACCCAAAGCCCATATTGTATCAAGATATCTTACCTATTTACATATATTTATTATTTTAAGGGATAACAGATAAATTGGAGTGTGATCAGAGAAGAAACACCAAAAGGTGAAAGGATAAAAACCAGATACTTGAGGACTCACTTAAAGTCATTGATCCTAAAGACTAGAAGGTTCAGGGGACTCTATGCTGTTAAACTAATATACTGAAGAGCTTTCAACCAAAAGGAAACTTGCATTTTTCTCTATGTTCCCAAGTGACCGGATTGAGGTCACTGAGGTATCTCAGGGTACACAGGTTGTGGCCCTGTGTAAGGAAAAGCTTTATTCTCACATTCAGTAGCTTTATTCCCACATCCACATGGAATCTCCCCTTAATTTGTTTAACCAAAGGCTATTATATCACTAAGTAAGGTTGTGTATATTGAGTTGAAGCTTGGTCTTCTTAATCTGGAGATTTCTTCTATCATATTTCCCCATCTATTAGGCTGGTAATTATTTAGCCAGATATTGGTAGATATTATGAATACAAGAAGACAGAGAATCTCTGTGAAAAAGACTTCATTAAAAATTTTTTAAATCATTTTTTATTGAAGTTTAGTTGTTTCACAATGTTGTACCAATATCTGCTATATAGCAAAGTGGCCCAGTTATACATGTATAGATATTCTTTTATAAATATTCTTTTCCATTATGGTTTATAACAGGATATTGAATATAGTTCCCTGTGCTATACAGTAGGACCTTGTTGTTTATCCATCCTATGTATAATAGTTTACATCTCCAATCCCACAATCCCAGTCTTTCCCCGAATCCCTCCCTCCTCCTCACCCTTGGCAACCACAAGTCTGTTCTATATGTCTGTGAGGCTGTTTCTTTTTTATGGATAGGTTCATTTGTGCTATATTTTAGATTCCACATATAAGTGATATTATTTGGTATTTGTTTTTCTCTTTCTGACATATGTCAGTATGATAATCTCTAGTTGCATCCCTACTGTAGCAAATGGCATTACCGTGTTCTTTTTGATGACTGAGTAATACTCCATTGTATACATGTACCACATCTTGATCCATTCATCTGTTTCTGTACTTAATCTTAGCCAAAAGCCCAAGAAGTGATCCATTCATTTGTTAATGGACATTTAGGCTGTTTCTATGACTTGGAGCTTGTGACTAGTGCTGCTATGAACATAGGGGTGAGTAAAGTGAGTGAAGTCACTCAGTCGTGTCTGACTCTTTGTGACTCCATAGACTGTAGCATACCAGGGTCCTCTGTCCATGGGATTTTAAAAGCAAAGGTACTGGAGTGGGCTGTCATTTCCTTCTCCACAGGATCTTCTCGACCTGGGGATTGAACCTGGGTCTCCCACTTTGGAGGCAGATGCTTTACTGTCTGCAAAGACCTCTTTTATCACCTAAGATAGTCTCAAGCCTCAGTTCAGTTCAGTCGTTTGGTTGTATCTGACTCTATGCAACCCCATGGGCTGCAGCATGTCCAACTTCCCTGTCCATCACCAACTCCCAGAGCTTGCTCAAACTCATGTCCCTCAAGTCGGTGATGCTATCGAACCATCTCCTCCTCTGTCATCCCCTTCTCCTCCTACCTTCAATCTTTCCCACCATCAGGGTCTTTCCAATGAACCAGTTCTTTCCATCAGGTAGCCACAGTTTTGGAGCTTCAGCTTCAGCAACAGTCCTTCCAATGAACACCCAGGACTGATCTCCTTTAGGATGGACTGGTTGGATCCTCTTACAGTCCAAGGAACTCTCGAGAGTCTTCTCCAACACCACAGTTCAAAAGCATCAATTCTTTGGTGCTCAGCTTTCTTTGTGTCCTGTTCATTTTCTACCAATCAAAAGACTTAATTGTGCATGTTATAATCTGCATTCCACAATAACATTAATTTCCTACTACATTAGACTAAAAACGTATGTGGCAATTCTCTGTCAGTATCCACAGTTAGGAGGAGGTGCTTCCACTGGGTGCATTACGGCTGAGAGTCACAGGATAAATTATCTACATGAGAATTTAGACAAGAAGTTTGCCTGAAAGCTGAATGAGCCATATCAATTTGTTGTTTTTAGTTCTACCAAGAAAAGCTCATTTTGTGCAAAAATTACCTTTACCCTGACCCAGAGCAAAGAGTCTCTGGCTCTTTTATATATACACTGATGCAACAGTAAAATTATTTAATGCTTTAAAAACCAAGAAAAGAAGAACATAAGAAAAAGAAAAGACTTACAGCCTATGAAGAATTTTGCTTTCCTTCATTCTGAGCCCTCCCACGCACCGCTGCTTGCTTCCTTTCTTTTCTTTCTCATTCTTTCTTTCTTCCTTTCTTTCCTCTTTTCCCTTTCTCTCACGTTTCTTTCTTACTTCTTTGTAACTGGCAAAAAGACTTTAAAGATTTAACCCCAAGAAGAGATGAAGTGTTTATTTTCCCCTAGAATCTTTATAAACTTTTTTTTCTTTTCAAATTCTCCTTTAGGAAATTAACTTTTGCAGGTGGTAGTTAGTCTCTCTCTCTTCTGTTGACATTCAATTCAAACAATCCTATCATTTATACTTTTATGTACATTTTAAAAATCAGTGTTCACAATTTTGATTGCCTTCTTAGCAATCTTCTGGTGACCTGTGAGAGTAAGATGGAAATTGAAAAGAGGTCATTTAGAGAGCAGGCACAGGGGAAAGAAGAGTAGGAAATCAGTTATGTTCATCACCTTACTCCCTTCCCAGAGGATGCCTTCCAAAATGCTATCTTTTATTTTTGAATTCATTTTTCTTCATACTTAGATGCAATTGCAGCTATTAAGAGAGCTTTTGATCTATATTTATAGGTAAATACTACTCATGTGTTTTCCTTTTCATTACTATAGAAAATATAAGCAGCACATATCTCCTGGGTGAAGTCTCTGCCTCTTGTCCTTGCCTGCTAGCCATGAAACTGTATTTTAAAAATATGCCTGATTTCACATTAATAACAAAAATTAAATAGCAACATGAAGCCTTTGTGATCTTCCTTTGTAATAACAGAAATAGATATTTTCTTCTGGTCAGCAGACAGAACAAAAACAAGATGTGACAGGGAGAATAAGAATGTAAGTGGGCTAAGTGACTTCCTTTTGGGGAGGTATCTGATGTGATGGTGATGGTGCTGGAGGGGTGCATATAACGAAAATCATCAATCCTACTACCCAAGCCTGACACTGAATAAAACACTACCCAATGAGGACATCTTTATTATCCTGGAATAAATGTAATTATTTAGAAAAAGTAATACTTTGATCTAGGATGTAGGAGAATGGGGAAGATAGAGAAAGAGAGAGAAGTGGAGATATCCTCAAAAAAATCTAATACAATTTGAATACAGGGTGTACAGTGGAGGTAAACTGACATTAAAGAGCACAGATAGATGAGTCCTAGAAACCTGAGATTGGTTAAGTAAAGTGGATTTGTTCAGATGGGCCACACGAAGGTGTGTGTGTGTGTGTGCTGCGATGCTGGTAAATGTGAATGGGGTAACACTGTGAAGTGAGGATGAAGTGCTCAGTGGGAAACCACTGATAATGACTGATGATTTCTATCATACTGAGGTTCGGTTCTTATTGAAAACACTGGAAATCTAGTTCATAAGTGGTGTAGTCTGATAACAAGTCTCTTGAAAACTGCAGACAATTGATGGAAAGGAGAGTTTTGATGATGAGCTTAATACTGTTGATGTTTTTAGATGATCGAATGAGAGAGACTGGGCTTGATTAGTATTCTTTCTGATTCTTCAATATGCAGCATCCAGGTAATAGAAATGAATGTATGTTAGTTGCTCAGTCATGTCCTACTCTTTGTGACCCCATGGACTGTAGCCCACCAGGCTCCTCTGTCCATGAGATTCCCCAGGCGAGAATACTGGAGTGGGTTGCCATGTCCCCCTTCAAATGGAAAGGAATACTGCTGGTAAATATATACCCTTTATTCACAGGTCAAGGAATTAAAATGTCACATAGTTGGGCATGCAGATGGCAACCCACTCTAGAATTCGTGCCTGGAAAATTCCCACGGCAGAGGAGCCTGGCAGGCTACAGTCCATGGGGTTGCAAATAATCAGACACAACCGAACCAATCAGAAAGAACTGGCAAAACAAAGCACAGCACAGAGCATGCGGTAGTCCAGAAGGTTGTCTGTAGTGTATCCTGTTTCTGTATGCCTTCTTCTAAAGCCACTTTCTTTATATGTAATTATTGTTTGATATAGCATCATGAAAGGGCATGTACAAAGTTCAGTTCAGTTCAGTCACTCAGTCTTGTCTGACTCTTTGCAACTCCATGAATCGCAGCACGCCAGGCCTCCCTGTCCATCTCCAACTCCCGGAGTCCACCCAAACTCATGTCCATTGAGTCGGTAATGCCATCCAACCATCTCATCCTCTGTTGTCCCCTTCTCCTCCAGCCCTTAATCCCTCGCAGCATCAGGGTCTTTTCCAATGAGTCAGCTCTTCACATCAGGTGGCCAAAGTATTGGGGTTTCAGCTTCAACATCAGTCCTTCCAATGAACACCCAGGATTGATCTCCTTTAGGATGGACTGGTTGGATCTCCTTGCAGACCAAGGGACTCTCAAGAGTCTTCTCCAACACCACAGCTCAAAAGCATCACTTCTTCTGCACTCAGCTTTCTTTATAGTCCAAATCTCACACCCATATGTGACCACTGGAAAAACCATAGCCTTGACTAGACAGAACTTTGTTGACAAAGTAATGTCTCTGCTTTTTAATATGTTGTCTAGGATAGTCATAACTTTCCTTCCAAGGAGTAAGCATCTTATTTCATGGCTGCTATCACCATCTGCAGTGATTTTGAATCCCAAGTGGTTAGAATATACAAATGGATAAAAAGTGAAGCCTTTTGGGCTTAAAATGTCTTTTATAATCTGGGGCAACTCATACATTTACAAGTAGTAAAATGAATTTAATAGCTTTGTTCTTTAATGTTTCATTATTTTGTGAAAAACATATAGTCACAAATATTTTAAAGCAATATTTTATAATGTGAGAAAGTATCTTATTTCCTATTTTACTTGAATCGCTGGAATATAAAATTTTCTACAAAAGAAATGTAGTATTTAAAAACATTTAACTATACATAAAAGTATCTTGAGTGAAATAAAATACCATGTGTAATAATGTGAAAATTTTACACAAGTGCATGCACACACGCATGGCCAAGTGGAATAATTTCTTTTGGGATTGGATTATTATGAGATGACTTTCCTGGGAGGATGAGGCATGCACCCTGTTAAAAAGATAACTCTCTTTTCTATGTTCTGTTGCTTCCTTCCTGGCCCATCTCGATACCAGTAGCTCATCATCTGTACTACTCTTTCACCAAAAGCCTTGATCGCTTTCATTCTTGTATTGAGTTGGCCAAAAAGTTAGTCCAGCTTTAGGTAATCCTAAATCCATTTTTCATTTTCACCAAGAACTGTAGTGAACAGTGTATTCACTAACTGAATGAACATTTCAGCCATCCCAATATTTCTGCAGCATCTGCTCAATCAAAGCACAAAACTGTTTTGAAGCTACAACCTTCCTTTTCCCCATAGCCTGGCTGGAGAAACTTATAATTTCTGCTAGGCTGGCACCACTACCCAATGCCTTATCTTCAAACTCCATTGTATCTTTAGAATAGATTCTCAGTCTTTTATTTAATACTTGTCCTTTTCCTTAACTCAAGGTCTTCATCATTTTCAAGTTTCTTTCAATCTGAGAAGACAAGTTTGTCTGTTACTTCATCCAGTAGAACTGGAAGCCATCAAGCATGGTTGGCATCAACTTCTTACCATCTCTAGAAATGTATTTATAATAAATCTACACCTATCATTATTTATATTTCCCTGTCTCCACTTTTTTTTTTTTATTCTCAGAGGTCTTTTTAACATTTTTTGATTCATTCTTATGTGTCCTTTAACCTTTCTAATTTATCTCTAAGCATAACATTCACGCTCTAATTTCTCTCATTTCTCCATCCTTATACATATTCCTTAATAGACTGCTGCTGCTGCTGCTAAGTCGCTTCAGTCGTGTCCAGCTCTGTGTGACCCCATAGCGGGTAGCCCACCAGGCTCCCCTGCCCCTGGGATTCTCCAGGCAAAAACACCGGAATGGGTTGCCATTTCCTTTTCCAGTGCACCAAGCTCTTCCTTTTGTTCATCTCCAATTCCTGTCACAGAGAAGGCAATGGCACCCCACTCCAATACTCTTGCCTGGAAAGGCCCATGGACAAAAGAGCCTGGTGGGCTGCCATCTATGGGGTCGCACAGAGTCAGACACAACTGAGTGACTTCACTTTCACTTTTCACTTTCATGCATTGGAGAAGGCAGTGGCACCCCACTCCAGTACTGTTGCCTGGAAAATACCATGGATGGAGGAGCCTGGTAGGCTGCAGTCCGTGGGGTCGCTAAGAGTCGGGCATGATTGAGGGACTTCACTTTCACTTTTCACTTTCATGCATTGGAGAAGGAAATGGCAACCCACTCCGGTGTTCTTGCCTGGAAAATTCCAGGGACTGGGGAGTCTGGTGGGCTGCCGTCTATGGGGTCACACAGAGTCGGACACGACTGAAGCGACTTAGCAGCAGCAGCAGCAGCAGCAGCAGCAGCAGCATTCCTGTCATCCATTCTTTAATTAACTTTGTTCCCACCAAGGTCCCAAGTGATCTTTCAATTGCTAATGCCTTGGATATTCTGTAATCTTTTTTTTTTTTTTTAATTTTAATTGGACCTCTTCTGGGTTGTTGTTAGCTCCATGGACACATTGTACTTCCCTGGTTTTTAGTATAACCACACTCAACTGGTTTCTTGTGTGATCTTTTTTGTGTGTGTAATTTCTTTTTTCTCTGTTTTTCTCTGAATGTTGTTCCTCAAGGTTCAGCTTTCAAGTCTGTGCTCTGCTTATCCCACACAGTCTCTCTTTATGACTTAAGTCTCAGGTATAAGTCATTTTTCAGTGTTGCCAAACCTCTGATTATATATATGCCATCATTTAACTAAATTATCCTTCAGTTTATTCAATGGATGTCTTACATTTTTTAGTTTTAGAAATCACATTAGTTCTCCCTTTTCCCTTACTAGGCTGTCTTTTCATATTCTTTATGCTAGTTGTTAAGGCTGACTTTTGCCAAGTCATTAAACCTGGAATATTAACCATCATTCCTGACTCCTCCGTTTTCTGCACTTTTTCTATTTCTGTAATTATCAGTGACTAGAAATCACTATAGCCATCATGGTCAACAAAAGAGTCCAAAATGCAGTACTTGGATACAGTCTCAAAAATGACAGAATGATCTCTGTTCATTTCCAAGGCAAACCATTCAGTATCACAGTAATCCAAGTCTATGCCCCAGCCAGTAACGCTGAAGAAGCTGAAGTTGAATGGTTCTACGAAGACCTACAAGACTTTCTAGAACTAACATCCAAAGGAGATGTCCTTTTCATTATAGGGGACTGGAGTGCAAAAGTAAGAAGTCAAGAAACACCTGGAGTAACAGGCAAATTTGGCCTTGGAATAAAGAATGAAGCAAGGCAAAGACAATAGAGTTTTGCCAAGAAAATGCACTGGCCATAGCAAACACCCTCTTCCAACAACACAAGAGAAGACTCTACACATGGACATCGCCAGATGGTCAACACCGAAATCAGATTGATTATATTCTTTGCAGTCAAAGATGGAGAAGCTCTACAGTCAACAAAAACAAGACCAGGAGCTGACTGTGGCTCAGATCATGAACTCCTTATTGCCAAATTCAGACTGAAATTAAAGAAAGTAGGGAAAACCATTAGACCATTCAGGTATGACTTACATCAAATCCCTTATGATTATACAGTGGAAGAGAGAAACAGATTTAAGGGACTAGATCTGATAGATAAAGTGCCTGATGAACTATGGACAGAGGTTCGTGACATTCTACAGGAGACAGGAATCAAGACCATCCCCATGGAAAAGAAACGCAAAAAAGCAAAATGGCTGTCTGGGGAGGGCTTACAAATAGCTGTGAAAAGAAGAGAAGTGGAAAGCAAAGGAGAAAAGGAAAGATATAAGCATCTGAATGCAGAGTTCCAAAGAATAGCAAGAAGAGATAAGAAAGCCTTCTTCAGCGATCAATGCAAAGAAATAGAGGAAAAGAACAGAATGGGAAAGACTAGAGATCTCTTCAAGAAAATTAGAGATACCAAGGGAACATTTCATGCAAAGATGGGCTTGATAAAGGACAGAAATGGTATGGACCTAACAGAAGCCGAAGATATTAGGAAGAGGTGGCAAGAATACACAGAAGAACTGTACAAAAGAGATCTTCGTGACCCAAATAATCATGATGATGTGATCACTCATCTAGAGCCAGACATCCTGGAATGTGAAGTCAAGTGGGCCTTAGAAAACATCACTATGAACAGGCTAGTGGAGGTGATGAAATTCCAGTTGAGCTATTTCAAATCCTGAAAGATGATGCTGTGAAAGTGCTGCACTCAATATGCCAGCAAATTTGGAAAACTCAGCAGTGGCCACAGGACTGGAAAAGTTCAGTTTTCATTCCAATCCCAAAGAAAGGCAATGCCAAAGAATGGACAAAGGTCCATCTAGTCAAGGCTATGGGTTTTCCAGTAATCATGTATGGATGTGAGAGTTGGACTATAAAGAAAGCTGAGTGCCAAAGAATTGATGCTTTTGAACTGTGGTGTTGGAGAAGACTCTTGAGAGTCCCTTGGACTGCAAGGAGATCCAACCAGTTCATTCTGAAGGAAATCAGCCCTGGGATTTCTTTGGAGGGAATGACGCCAAAGCTGACACTCTAGTACTGACCCCTTCATGCGAAGAGTTGACTCATTGGAAAAGACTCTGATGCTGGGAGGGATTGGGGGCAGGAGGAGAAGGAGATGACAGGATGAGATGGCTGGATGTCATCACTGACTCGATGGACGTGAGTCTGAGTAAGCTCCGGAAGTTGGTGATGGACAGGTAGGCCCTGTGTGCTGCAATTCACGGGGTCCCAAAGAGTCAGACATGACTGAGCGACTGAACTGAACAGAAATCACTAATCTGGTTAATTAACTCATCTGCCTCAGTTTCTATTTAGGGTCACCTGGGAAGCTTTAACATTATCCTAGCTCAATTAAAGAAGAAACTCTTATACTGGGGGCTGGAAATTTGTTTTTCTAATGGGCTGCTGCTGCTGTTGCTAAGTCATTTCAGTCGTATCTGAATCTGTGCGACCCCATAGACGGAAGCCCACTAGGCTCCCTGGTCCCTGGGATTCTCCAGGCAAGAACACTGGAGTGGGTTGCCATTTCCTTCTCCATGCATGAAAGTGAAAAGTGAAAGTGAGGTTGCTCAGTCGTATCCGACTCTTAGGGACCCCATGGACTGCAGCCTACCAGGCTTCTCCATTCATAGCATTTTCCAGGCAAGAGTATTTCTAATGGGCAGACAGGAATGAAAACCACTTTTCTCAATATTTCTCACATATGTCACTCACTCATCTTTCATCTCCAGTTCCACTGTCTCATTTTAGGTCATTATGATTACTTATTGCCTGTGTCCTGATCAGCTCCGTGCCTCAGTCTCATCCTTCTGCAATCCATTATCAATCTGACCATCTGTGTGAACATTCAGAAATATAAATATTAAAGTGCCATTTTCTTTGCTTTTTAATGCAATACACTCTCCCCTGGTCTAAAACACGTAATCACTTCCCATCAAAAAAAGGATCAAACCCAAGTACTTCAGCTGGGTACCTGAGGCCTTATTTTAATTTACTCATCACTTGACACATTTTGCCTTTTATTTACCTTTCTCTGCTTCCCACGAAATGGACCCACTTATTCCTGTACATAATGTGCTTATTTTCTTTCTTTTTTGCTCTTGCTGGTGAGGTCTCTGACTAGAATACCCTTCTGTGTTTAACTTTAATCCTATTTACTTTGCAAGTCTTGACTTTGTGATCACTTTTTTCCAAGCTGGCTTAAGTGGCTTTACTCAGTTTCTTGTGATGATCTCTTCCTGAAGAAATTACTGTTTTTGCTGCTTTTTTATAATAATCTTTTATATGCCTGCTTTTTTTTCTGAAACAGTGCCTGGTACTTGATCATCTTTGTATTCCGTGGGGTCTAGCATATATCAGATGCTCAAAAAATATTTATTGAATAAATGAGTCAGTGAGCAGTTAGAAGTTATAGCTGATAAGATAAAGATGGATGCCTAATAGATCTTGTGTCCTAAAACAAGAGATTTAAAATAGAAAAGGATAATTAGTGTACATTGAGAATAGGAAACTTTGAAGCCAGTAGAGAAGACTTTCCGTAGGGTTGGAATATATTAGATCTTTATTGACATTATGAGAGTTACTCCTGCAGATAATTTATTCTGATTTGTACATTCATTTTGAGAATCAGTAGTCTTTATTAAGGTTTTTTGAGAAGAAAAATGAATGTATAACTGATCTATAT
>SJYC01055368.1:0-16298 GCA_006408675.1 Madoqua kirkii | reverse complement strand
TATTAATACTGGTCTGATTAGCAGTTATATTTCCCACACAATTGTTTTTTATACTACACATTAATCTCCTGTGAATTAGAATTTATTGTCTACATTTGTTAGGGTCTAATCACTTTGAATAAGTTTGCCAGTTTCCAGATTTAGTAATGTTATCAGCACTGCGATCCCCTTCAGCCTTGAAATTCTGAAATTACATCTTGTTTAATCGAAAAATAAAAATTCAATGTTGTATCTGTGTGGTATAAATCAAAAGGTGTAAGGACTGTAGATAAATTATTGTGACACATTCTATCACATTTCACATTTTCCACACAAACTCTTGAGGGAAAAGAAAATTATCCACATTTCTCTGAATCAAGGCATTATTGGAAAATGTACTGTAAAATAAAAAGAATGCAATCGGGATACAAAAGAATAGAGACTGAGACAAAGCAGTAAGTTTATTCGTCACACACATACTTATATCATATGTACCCTGTATATTTAAATGTCTCATATACATCTCATATATAAACAAATATCAGTTCAGTTCAGTCACTCAGTCATGTCTGACTCTTTTCGACCCCATGAATCGCAGCAGACCAGGAGTCCCTGTCCATTGCCACCTCCCGGAGTTCACCCAAACTCATGTGCATCAAGTCAGTGATGCCATCCACCCATCTCATCCTCTGTCGTCCCCTTCTCCTCCTGCCCCCAACTCTTCCCAGCATCAGAGTCTTTTCCAATGAGTCAACTGTTCGAATGAGGTGGCCAAAGTATTGGAGTTTCAGCTTCAGCATCAGTCCTTCCAATGAGCACCCTGTATGTTTATATATATATAAACATACTATATAAAACATATGTTATTCTTATATTCACATATATATAAACATACTATATAAAACATATGTATGTTATTCTAGTATTTCAAATTTTTATTATCTCATGCCACCTGCCATCTCAAGTTGTTTTCAGAACTGATCTAACAATCATAAATTTATTTCTTGAATAAGACCTTAGTAATAGGATTTGCTGGTGTTTTGCTAAACGTTTATTCACTTCTTTCTCTTTAGAAACAAAACTCAAAGTTTTAGCTGGCTATATTGCTTTCTATAATAAAAAAATACATTGCTTTCCAGACATTTTAGCAACTGAGTTTGGCCATCGGACTGAATTCTGGACTTAAGCTATTAAAGACAAATATTTGTGGGAGTACTCTTAAAATTACTTAAGGGAAATTGATTCAGGGAGGAGTCTGATATACCCTTCTACCTTTCTTCTTAGCTTTTAGCCTGAAAATAAGTGGTGATAGCTATAGCACCAGTGGCCGTCTTGGAACATAAGGTGATCTGAGAGTGAGAAAGAAGGCGCTGGGATGATACAGAGAAAAGACAGGAACTTGGGTCTTTGAAAAAATTGTGGATCCATTATCCTTACCTGTACTTCCCAGCTTCAGACATTTTCTAGGTGTGAAAGAAATAAGATTCCTCTTGTTATAGCATTATTATTTATTGTTGCTTTTATTGCTAAACAAGAATTCCAGTTGACCCCAAACTAGTGTTCAGACTCAGGCAGTATCTGATAAGTTCATAAATGAGCATCCCTCACTGCTAGCTACTGTATGTGCTGTTAAGGAACGATGGAATTCTACTCCCCTAAACAAGGTGGCGATGGTAGTTTAGTTGCTAAGTCGTGTCTGACTCTTGCGATTCCACGACAGAGGAGCCTGGCAGGCTACAGTCAATGAGATTCTCCAGGCAAGAATAATGGAGTGGGTTGCCATTTCCTTCTCCATAACAAGGTAGAGTTGTAAACCAAAATAGGTAATAATCCACTTATCTATCTCTAACCTGTGAATCTGTATACCTGGGGGATTAATTTTTTGTGTTGTGTCATTATGATTTTGAGTTGGAGGGGCACTGTAAATCTACCTGGTAGGAAAAGTAACATCTTGTTTGAAATTGTGAATAAAGTGGACTCTCCATTACAGAGAAACAGGAAACCTTATACTTTCTATACAATAACCTTAAACAGTCAATTTATTCAAGAAATATTGTTTGAGGGGCTATTTATAGATCAAATAACTTACAAGGAAACTTTGTTATTTAGTCAACTGTTCTAATATCACATGGGCCACCTGTGAATTGGGAGAAAGTAGAAAGAAGAAAAATTGAATCAAATGGAAAAAACTGTAAATGGTTTCCCCAATAGGTGTCTTATTTTTAATTTTTTTCTCCAGGTTTAAAGACAGGATTCTAAGCTGAATCGTCTCAAATGGCACCAGCCTGTATAAGCATTAATGTCAGGTATTAATGCTCAGATAACAAAGGTTCATGTCTGCCATTATAGTTTCTCAGCACCTCTGCCATAACATCTCCTAGTTTTTTTTCTGAGAGTCCTGAGGGAAGGGTCTCACAAAAACTTATAATCAGCTTGTTTATATTATTCACTTCTTGGCTATTATGGTGCATGGAAGGAAGGCTCTTTGTTAGGAGTTACGCCATTCTCCCTCACGCCAGGATCCTCCAGGAGAACATTCCTCCCCTATAAAGGTGTCACACCCAAGCTGTCTCTAGGTCACGAATATCCATGTTTCTGAAGAATAGCACATTCACCTTAAAGTGCATCATGTTTGAGATCGACTTGTTCCATGTAGAAATGAGCAATGTATTTCTCTAGTCAATTCTCACACCTTGAAGTACTACTGCTTATGCTCCGAGTATCACGTCTCCTATGAAACATTTCTTTGTGCTTTTATTTATAGCCCTCAGCATACAGTACTTTATTATAGTCTATCTCTTCTGTCTTCATTGGAAGCATCTGGGATGTAAAGTTTCATCCCAGCAGGTCTTTATTCTCCTACAGACATCAACTAGTTATGCTAATAGTTTGCAGGGCGGGCTACCAGTCCCTCAGTTCATCAGACACAAGCAAATCCTGAATCCTAGTTCTGGTTCAAATGGGAGCCCTACTACACCAGAACTTAACTTGGACTCAATATGATTTAATAAAATACCTGGTGGAGAATGAAGATGTAATTTCTTGGTATTATTTATAATATATAAAATAAATTATGTGTGCATTGTGTATATGTGTTATATATATATAATATATATATACATAAATCCCACAAAACCCATATCCCACAAAATTTGTAATTTGTATCACTGTGATATGCTTGATACCATAGTCAGTGCTGTTTTCTTACTAAGTCATCTCTTTCAGTTGCAAAGCTAACACCAAAAGAATGCCACATGCTATAACATGTATTTTACTTATTCTGCATTTATCTAGATATGAATATGAGTATAATATTAGAGTATATGAGTATAGAATATGATTAAGAATGTATATGCTTAGTTGTAATGTTTCCTTAAGCTACTCTCTTCCTACTCTCAGAAAAACCTTCTATACATATATTCTTTTGGGATTTATTTAAAAGGTGACCCAATAAGGTTTTTTTTTTTCCTTTTGGAGTCTCTCTTAAGTAAATTTAGCTACTGTCACTATGCATAAAGGAGATCTGAATGGGAGGACGTGATATGGAGAAGCCAGTTCTTTTGTAGATAAACACAATGTGAAAACAAGGACTGACTCTTTAATTATTGGCATAGAAATAATGGCAAAGAATCAAAATTACTTCCTGAACCACATTTTATCACCTGACCAGCTGCAAAGTCCACGTTTTGCCTGTTTTAATCAAATGAAAACTTTAACCATCTGTATTTAGGGCTGTAAAGAATGTTAACAAGAAGTCAGAATCCTTGACAGTCATTATCACTGGACTAAAACGGTTATTTAACTAGAAAGTGGTTAGAACCATTCAGAAACATCTTATCAGGTTAACTGCTTAGAGAAATATTTTTAAAATTAACAAAATGTTACAACATCTGAGAAACCCAAGGTGTAAAGTTTATTCCACACTGCCAACTGAGGTGGAAAAAAATTCTGAAGCATAACAATCCAGAGCAATTGTTAGTACCTGTGGTGGGGCTGGAGCTAATAGAAGACATTTATTTAATCTATGATCTTGTTGAAAGAAGGGCCCCAGAACAGTAGCTTTTTCTTTTTAAGACTGGTCAGATATGGGCTTTTCTAAAGACACTGGGTTGGAGCCACAGCAAGATTACAAATGCTGGGAGAGAACGGCAGACACAGTAAAGGTGACTCAGACAAAATACAAAAGCCGTTTCCTCTTCAGTCATTTACACAGCAACTTGCAGTAAATACAAAGGTGCAGGGTATACATTAGCAGTTCCTATAGTCTGGTTCTTTTACTGCCCTGGCATGAGTAGTGCAGACAATTTGGCCTGCGTTGTCAATTGTTTACTTTTTCATCAACCTGATGTCTGATCAGCAATTTCTCCAGAACTAAAAGCAAAAGGGAAACAAGCTCAGAAAGTAAGGAAGTTTTGTTGGCAATCAGGTGCTAACCCTAGTCTATTCTGTGAAAGGCTTATACTTCATTTTAGAAGCTGAATGACTGTGTGCTGTTTTTTGCTAGTCCACAAGAAGCCAAGCTTTAGACTCGTTTGGCTGCAGTCCTGGGTAGAAGTTTGGCAGCCCTAAGGAGATGAATTCTTTAGCCTCGTATCCACCCAGAGTAAAGCAGCAACACCCTCTCAGCCACTACTCTGTTGCTATGAAACAAAAGACTAGGAAGGTGAGCGAAGCAGGAAGTCCCGCCTTTTAGCCAGAGTCCGCTTTGGCTCCGTTTCCCAACGTTCACGCCCACCCGCCCACTCCTTATTGGTTAATTCCCTAGTGCCTTGCATCTTTTCTTCCATTTCCTTTTCGACTTTCGTTCTCGGGTGAATCCAGTCCCCTCATTTGTCTCCGAATCCTTTGCCATTTGGGACGTGTGGCGAGAGGGCCTTCCTCTGGGGCCATTGTGTACTGTGGGAGACGTGGACCGGGTGGTAGTGCGAGGAGGACGGGCGCCTCCCGTCCATTGGCGTCGCCCGCTGTCGGGTAGGGCATGGGTGCGCTGGATTGGCCTAGCCCCGAGCGGCTCCGCCCCCAGCCCCGCCCCACGCCTGGCTCTCAGTGTGTATCCTACAGGGGTGGGGTGGCCAGCGAGTGGTCTCCTCCTCCGGCTAGTGCTGCTGCGGCGTCCCGTGGCCTCCCTGAGAGTCGGGCGGGAGGGGAAAGCGGGCGTGGATTGGTTTTGACGGTAATTGTTGCGTTTCCCCACCTCGGTGGCTGGCGTCTCTGGGTCGCTCCTTCCTCGGGAGCGGGGCTTTTACGGTGATTACACACACCCTGCCGGGGCTACCCACGCACCCTGGGCTCGTGCGCGTAGAGTCGGACCCGCGCACCCGCGTGTCTCTACAGCGCCGGGACGCCGGGAGGGAAGGGGGTGCCGGGGAGGCTCGGCGCTGCTTTCCGCCCAAGGGGCTTGGGGCAACCCTACGTGGGCCTCGGAGGAAGAAGGGACAGCCCCGGTTTCCAGCTGCTGTCGCCGCCACCGTCACACTTTGAAGAGGGGTATTTAAAGCCGGGACCCGGGCTGGGCCGGGAAAGGAGGAATAGGGAATCAGGGGAGCCAGGGGGCTGGGATTGCAGACAACCCGGCGAGGGCGTCCTCCGGGGAGCTGAACGCGGAGCGCCCCAGACGCGCGGGGCTGCGGGTGCCGGAGCGGGAGGGGTTCTCCGTCCTTTCTCTGTCCACCTCCCCCGCCCCGCCAAGCTGTGGTCCGAGAGTGGCAGGGGAGGAGCCTGAGCCGGGAGGCACAGATGTCCCGAGACAAAGCTTTGGACCCCCTACCCCCACCCGACTTGGATGAGATGAAATGCAGGAAGCCTAAGAAATGAACTCTCTCTCTCCTTTCTGTGCCCGCTCTTGTCAGTTTCTCACTCTCTTTTAAAATGGGCTATTTGTCTGTTCGTTCTTTTGGCTCTTAACTTGGGAACAACTCCTCAACCGCGTTATTTCAAGAACTGTGTGCTCGTGTGTTCATGAGTCCGAACTTGGTGGTTTTAGCCGGGAAAATCCAAGTCCTCAGCCTTTGTTGACAACAGTCGTGCCCTTTCTGCTCCTGTAGAATAATCTTTACCTTTATATAACTTGGCGAAGTCACACAGTGAAAGTGCGGTTTTTGAGTGAAGCTCCCAAAGTGTATTCTAGGGGCTTCAGTTCTGATCTTTTGAATTGGGGTTAAGTCAGGGAAGGAGGGAAGCCGATGCGTTCTTACGTAGTTAGAGGAAATCTAAGTTTTTGTTACTGTTGTTTCTTAGTTATGTATTAATCAAACCTTCACTCCTTGCCATTTGAGAATGATGCATCTTTAACTCTTAGTGTTCCCAAAACAGATCTAAGGTCATTGCTCCTAAACCTGTGTGTTGTGTGTAAAGATTGAGAGTGAAAAATTCACACGCTTTTGAAAAGTTGAATCTGGGACCCTGAATGGAGGAGGATGTAATGGGTGCAAGTTGACCTGTTTACTGTTGCATAAATATTTTCATGACCAACTAACTTTTTTTTTCTTTCAAAGAGCTAAGATTCCAGATGGCAAATTCTATGAATGGCAGAAACCCTGGTGGTCGAGGAGGAAACCCCCGAAAAGGACGGATTTTGGGTTTTATTGATGCTATTCAAGATCAGTTGGACCCCCTAAGCAAGCCGCAGCGGATCGCAGGACCGTGGAAAAAACTT
The DNA here is from genome assembly GCA_006408675.1 of Madoqua kirkii. NCBI lineage: Eukaryota > Metazoa > Chordata > Mammalia > Artiodactyla > Bovidae > Madoqua > Madoqua kirkii. The sequence continues at coordinate 9,664 of SJYC01055368.1, read as the reverse complement.
GGAAACTCATGGACAAAGTGGTAAGTTCTGTCTGACTATGTCTGTACAACAGCAGGGTTGACCCTGGATGTGGTTTCTCCAGTTTTGTTTGTACTGTCATTTAGTAATAATTATTGGTATGGCAACAGTCTTTTGATTCAGATTGACCATGTTTCTTATATCCACTCCGGGTGTTTTGAAAAGTTGGATTCAGAGCCAAGACTTGTTTTTTTTTTTTACTCTTGTCCTACTCTTCAAGGTTCAAAGTTCCTCTATATGACTCAGATATGCAAAGCTTTTACTGTTGGCTGCTCTTTGTTGGTGCATGGCTTAGACTCATTTGGAAGTGTTTGTTCTGTCTTATGTAAGGTTGTGTTGCTCTTAGATAACAAAAGAGTGCATACAAGTAATTTAAGAAAAGACTCTGATGGACTACTCATGACATCCACAGTGTGTGATGCTGAGAATGATTACTGGGGAAAGAACCGTATTAGTCTTTAAGTGAGGAAGCAGTATTTGAGAGTTTCCATTTTCATCTTTGAGAATTCATCGTCATTAAGGAACTTTTTGGTTGTTAATGGTAGAGTCACAGTTTGTTTCATCTATTCCATTTTGAAACAGGAAACCTTTTTGGTTGCACATTGTTTATTGTGAAAGGAAAATTTATGATGGAGGTGGTGGGACTGAAAGTTATCAGAAACCCCTGTGGTTTTTGCATGTTGCTTTCTGATGAACTACAAGTTACCAGAAGAAATGGTGCTGGATGTCAGTACCCAGACAAGTCTAGGAAACCTGAATACTGTGCAGAGGTCTGCTGAGAAAACTGTAGCTGTCACTGTCCTGTCTTACTAAGTAGGATTATGAAATAAGTATGATTAAGATGTAGCTTTCGTCGCTAAGTCATGACCCTATGGACTGTAGCCCACCAGACTCCTCTGTCCCTGGAATTTCCCAGGCAAGAATACTGGAGTGGGTTGCCATTTCCTTCTCCAGTGGATCTTCCCGACCCAGAGATTGAACCCCAGTCTCTTGCATTGACAGATGTGTTCTTTACCATTAAGCCACCAGAGAAGCCTAAGATGTAGCTTGCTGCTGTGCAAAATTAATAGTTTTGCTTTTTGCATCAGTAGTACTATAAGCTATATATTGGTAAATGTTTGTAGCCCTTTATAGTTTCATTAGATAGATATTTGGGACTAATTATAAAATTAATTGATGCAGGGCTCTTGATATCTTTATACCTGCAGAAATGGAAGTTTAAAAAAATATGTCTTTGTAGCTGTGTGCTAAAGCCTTCAGGAAGTCATATTATGAAGAGTAAAAAGTAAAGCAGTTACCTTTACTTTTTTTGTAACTGTTCAAATATTTTCCACAAAAAGCCACTGTTGGTGGTGGTAGCAATACTGGAAGGTTTACTTTAATTTTGTTTATCCTTATGAAAACAGATGGGTAGATGAACGATAGGCCTGGCATTCTGTGGCTGGTGGCACTAAAGGCAGAGCCAGAATACTTTTGTCAGATAAATATCCTTAGTTTTGGGCTTCAGTGTGACCTATTTAAGCTTCTGCCAGTTATTCAAATTGTGATTTTAAAGTACTTCAGATAGAATGATGTCATAGTGTCAGAACATTGCAACTTGCTGCTTGAGGTCAGGTTTTCATTTTAACATTGGATACTTAAGAATGAGGAGCATGCAGTTGGAAAAATTGTGTATATTTGGCAGGCACAATACTAGCTGTCTTTGCTTTTCTGAGGATGAGCAATTTAAGGTCACTCATGCTTGTATCACTAGTTGGGTGTAAGAGAAGGAGAGTCAAGGTTTTTCTTTAACTTAGCTGTTATATGAGTGGGCAAAAATGGGTCAGGTTATACCAGGGAGGTCTCCTCTCTCTCCACCCCCTTCTTTGGTCAGAGTTTGTACAATTGTAAGTAAATATTAGAACATCAAATGAAAAAGGTCTGTATGAGGAAGTAGTAAACTATGGTTAATAGAGTCATTATTTTTGAAACATAATTTTGGCCTGTAACTGATTGTTGACCTAAGTTTTATCCTCTTTTAATTATTTCATCATGGGTTATGGTAAAATAGATGGCTTATGGGTTATGGTAAAAAAAAATGGCTTCTGCCATTGTTTATTTTATTAACTCTTTTGTGGGTTTGCGTTTAGCCTCTCCAACTGAGAATCTTGACTTAAAAGGAAATCTATTACCTGAAGTCTCTATTTAGTGGAATGTGGGTACAAGTATTGGCAAAGGTGCATTGTGTGGCTTTCTCTATTTGTCTTCATTATCTGTCAAGGCTGAAAATTGTTGTGTTCGTTTATGTATGCATTTGTGGGCTTTTTGGAGGGAAACTATGTAAATCATTATGAAAGTCCAGTACGTTTATTGCTACTCTATCTCACAGTAATAAAAAAAAGCACTGATAGGTACTAATTGGAAGAATATTTTATTTAATTGTATAGTGTAGGAAACCCCCCACATGTGTTTATCTTTCTGCTTGTCAGTGGTGAAGGAAGTGATTCATATTATGAACACTGTCCTGGTGATTACATCAGGAACTTTATTATTAGTCCAAAAGGTAATCCCTTGACACATTGCCTAACTGTTTTGTAAAATAACTGCCGTAGCTGGAGTTTAGCTTGTGAATAACAATAGTAACTTTCAAATCTAACTGGTAGTTATGTAGAGGAGGATGAAGTATTCAGCATTTTTCTTTATAAAACCTCTTCAACAAGGTCAAATTTTCAAAGTATAAATTTGTAAACAAGCTCCAAGACAGTATGTCTCAGCTACCTACAAAGTAAAATAACTTATCTCACAGGGCTTATGAAGCAGTCTTAGACTGTAGGGGAAAAAACCGAGTAAGTATGTAGTTACACCATTCCCTGGCCTCTAGAATTTAAACAGTCTACTGAGATTCCAGTTCTAGCTAACTATTATGTTTTCAGAGGGCAAGCTTTCTATGCAAGGTCACTGAGAGTACAAGGGAGTAATTGCTCAGTTGTGTTCCTTGTAAGATGTAAAGTGTTTTGAAAGAAAACATCAGTGGCACAAACTTAACATGGTACATTTATTGAGGAAAAGAATAGTAACAGAATAGTAACATATCTCAAAACATTTCATTTATTTTAGATATCTTTTCTGGTCTTAGCTCCATGTGTCAGTGAAAGTCAATAGCTGACCCCAAACTGTTCAGATCAGTGGATGCCTCTCTGATACAGACAGAACTATTAGTCATGTATACACAGTGAGGTTCATATATACGTGAAATGTGGAGTCTGTTCCAAAACCCTTACAGAGATGGAGGTTCTTAAACACTTAGACATTTATTGAAGACCTACTGTGTTTCTATGAAGTTCTTGTTACCTGGAGATGCATAACTAGACAAGATATAAATCTGCTCTAGACTTGTCAAGGAAGCTCCAAGACCATCATCAGAGCCAGGCATGTAAGTGTGTAATTGCCATGTCATATGGAGAGGTCTGTAATACAGACCTACACAGAGTACTTTGGGAGCAGAGTCAAGAACATCTGCCTTGTTTTTCTTCGGGCCACTGCTTAGCCTGTTGTCTGTCTGGGTTGTGCTGGCCATTGCCTTTAGGAAAGGCATTATTGTATTCTTGTTGAAAAATGCTGTGGTGAGGGTAAGGAAGTGATTGCTAATCAGTGTGTAGGAGTGATGATTTATTAATGTGAGGTTCTTGAGTATGGTTTTCACAAGCATCTTAGCCAGGTGATGGAAAGTGGAAGAAATAATTTTCCATCTAATAAATACTAAATGTACTGAGCATACATGGTTTCAGGAAATTTAAAAATAATTAATTGATGCCAGAGAGCAAAACAAGTTGAGTACCTGCCTATGTTTTTGTCTTGCTGTCCTTGTCATTTATTTGAAATTATATTACTGACAGAGTTTTAAAAGCATTTTAAAAGTGATGATGCCAAATAGCCTTTTTCTGCCTTTTGTCCTCAGTGCATTTAATACATTCGCAAGCTTAGAATTTAATGTATTCTCTGTCTTTGTAATCTCATTCAACTATAATATATTTTAAAGCTTTTCAGTCAGAATGTCTTAAAATACATACAGCTATTAAAAAATGGTATTCTTTTCTAAGTTAATTTACTCATACCTCTGAAAAATATTGCACGTAGACTAAAACTTTATTTTTGGATGCCAGTTGTTTATGTTTGATGGGTTTGAGAATATCATCATCCTTGGGCTCTTGAAATAGGGAATATCATTTATTTGAATTATTGTTCACATATTTCATTTTCCTCAGTGAGGTTGTTCTCTATTAGCAGGATCATGGGCCCAAATAGACTTGGATAGAGGATAACGCAATACATATCTGGGTTATTTTGCTTAGTACTGAGTTAGGTTTTTGAATTTGTGCTGAGATAAATGAAGTGATCCCAAAGTTTGCTTCCTGTCCTTTCTAGGTAAAACCTTCAGATAAAGTAAAAGATGTAAAGGAATCTTCCCAAGAGTTCCCTGGGTTTATCCTTGTGATATAGAGCATACCTTTAATAGAAGGCTTCATTAGTTAGTAATCATTTAACTCCTATAAAATTATAACCATTCAGATTTTTGAATCAACTTCTTTCTTTCAAATTTGCTTTCTATGCTATTAATGATTTCATCATTCATTAATTATATGCCAAGTATGGAAAGATAGACAATCATAAATAACCGTGTTATCCTGGAAGATATAGTAAGTGCTGTAATACGGTGTAAATAAGGATAGCATCATCTACTCAGCGGACATGAGTTTGAGCAAGGTCCAGGAGATGGTGAAGGACAGGGAAGCCTGGTGTGCTGCAGTCCATGGGGTTGCAAACAGTCTGGCACGACGGAGTGAACCACAAAGTGCTGTAACATAGTATGTGAGTATCATCTGCTAGGGTGGAGAGATGGTGTAGGCAGTATGGTGTAGTATAGCTGGTAGTATTATCTAGCTGTTTTTTAGAGTATGTTTTGGATTCCAGTGAGGTGGAGGACATATCAGGCTGAAGGAGCAATGGGTAAAGGGAGATGACGGAGTGAGCGAAGGAAAGTTAGAGAAGGTTAAAGAGGCTTTGAGTGTTTTGTTGAGGAATTTGGACTTTTATTTAGTAGGTAGAGGACCATTGAAATGTTTGAGCAGAGTGAGAGAATGTCAAGGCTGTATTGGTCAGTTACTCTCTTGACTCTAGAAAGGATGAGTTAAGAGGGGGAAAACCCCTTTAAAGGTAGAAATAATGATCGAGAGAAATTAAAACAGACTGGGTAAGAAATAATACAGGGCTGTACTAGAAAATTGACAGTAGATATAGCAAATGTAGGAGACATTTTGGAGTAAAACCTAAGGTCCTGGTGACCCTTCAGAGATAGAGAATGAAGGAGAAGTTGAAGTGAAAGTGGCTCTTGAGGTTTTCAGCTTAGTTGACTCTAAAAGCAGTGATGCCCTTAATGAGATAAGGAACATATGAAGAAAAAGAGGAAGCTTGGGGCCTGGTGCATGGTGTTTGTTTCTTGGCCATGTTGAGTTTGACATGCCAGAGTGAAATAACCATTTTGAAGTCAGAAAGTTGAATATGCAGTTAAAGAGAGAAATTAAAACTAGAGACGTGCGTTTGGTAGATATGCCCATAGAGGTGGCATTTCAAGCTGTAGAAAGGCAAGAGATTTGGAAGGCAGACTAGAAGGTGAGAGTTGGGGAGAAAAAGTCAGAGATTGGAATTTTTGGCTGTATCGGTTTTGTATCTATAATTAGATGGTGGTGAAGGAAAAAGAATCCTACAAAGAACAGTGATGGACAGATAGGAAAGGAATGAGAACATATTAATTTCCTGGGTAGAGAGAGCTTTACAAGGAAGTAATTTCAACATCTAAGGAAACTAATAAGCTCAAATGGAAAAATCCAAGCTGAATGAAAATTTAAGAAATCATTACATTTCTGGAGTCAAGGCCATTGTTTATCTTTCCATGTCACATCAATGACAGCTAGATTAAATTCAGTATGTGAATTCAAGAAAATTGTTCTAGAACTGGGACAACTAACATAAAGAAAGAAAGTTATGATAGCTTGAGGATTTGAGCAGAGCACAGCCTTGTGTGTGTGTGGATGCTGTTGAAGAGGTTCATGGAATTGAGGGGAAGGAATATTGGTAGGGAGTGATTTAAGATGGAAGAAGAAGTAATTGATAAAGTAGTATTGTGGATTACAGTGTGGGAAGGAAAGGCTTAGAACAAGTAGAAGGGTAATCCTTGGTAGATAACTATTTATATGTAGATAATAGGGAAATGAGGAAATATACAGCAAAGTTATGGAGGAATTTGTAAATTTTACTTAGGGTTGTCAGGAAGTATTTTAACTCATATTTGTAATATTTAAACCATATTTTCAAATTGCATGTTATAGATTAAGCAATATATATTTAAGCTAGTTTTCCAGCAGTTAACTGTGTATGTAAGTAAAAAAGCTGAAATGGAAATCAGTCCTGAACCTTTAAGATCACCTTAAAACATGCTGCAACTTAAGCGACACCACAGCATTGTTTGTGTCTACTCTGCTTGGGCACATATTTAAGATTTTTTTCACAAATTTATTTGTAAGATTCTGATTTTCTCCTATTGCTGCTATTCTGGCCAAAGCAGGAGACTTTGTATGGATTTCAGGTAGTATAACAAACTTTAGGAACTAATTTTGGGCTTCAGCAATGGCTCAGTGGTAATGAATCTCACCCACGGGAGATGCGGCTTCAATCCCTGGACCAGGAAGATTCCCCCTGGAGGAGAAAATGACACACCACTTCTGTCTTCTTGCCTTGAAAATCCATGGACAGAGTAAACTGGTGGGCTATAGTCCGTAAGATACCACAGAGTTGGACATGACTAAGTGTGCACATGTCTATACAGACATTAACTAAATGAAAGAACTCTTAATGATCCCCAACAAGGTGGCCAGTGCCTCTGGTCTAATTCTCCTACCTTTGCAAAACCTGCAGTGATTCTTGCTGTATTGTGGTATAATATGGAAGGGGAAGAAATCCTAAAGAGTTGCCAGTGCCCACTGTGTGCCAGATGTTGTGTTGAGCACTTACTTTTCTTCTTCTGAGACTTTGTAACATCCTTAGAAGTTTCCATGGTTTCCTGAAGAAGAAACTGGCCCAAGGTTGTAAAGCTAGTGAATACCAGGGTTAGATCCCAGGTCTGATTGATTCTCAGGCCTGTGTTCATGGTACGAAGATTTAAGCACGTATGACTTACGCTCATGATATGAAGATTCAAGTATGTATGACTCTTCCTCTTTACACAAGAAATAAAAGGACCTTTACCTCTGTATTAGTAATGATCAAGTTCTCCAAGCTTTGTACTCATGTCAATAGCTTTATTCAGTATAGATGGGGATATTCTTTTGGTAATATTACTTCTGAGAGGTCCCTCCTTACTTCGTTTCTTTCCTCCATATCTTCCTACTTCCCTCTATTGAAATTTTTTACACCTACTATATGCAGGATCTTATATTACGTGATGTAGATAGACCAGTGAGACAGATAAGCCCTTCACCCTTAAGAAGTTCCATTCTTATATGGAGGGATAGTGAACAAATGAATGAATAATTGACCTCAATACAACTAGACGGTTATTTAGTGGTGCTTTTTAAAATATTAATCTTCTAAAGAAAACTTTGAAAACCATAAAAAAAGTTGGTGGTTGTCCCAGATCCTACTATGAGTAACTTCCAGATTCATAACCAATTATATGTTAACCTTCTGGTTTTGCCCAGTTAATACTCTTATGTAGAAAGAGTTCTATTTTATTTTTCTATTTTTTGCATTTTATGTTGTACAAATTCTATACTTTTATATACTTAGTGGTGATTTGCTGAGATAAAATGTAAAGAATCTGAAGAACTCATAGATACTTATTATCATAACAACATGCTTTTAAGTAACTGCAATAAGGAATCTCTTAGAACAGTTAGTTACCTGGGAAGCACAAATAAGGATTTCTTTCAGACTTCCCATACTGTTTTTAAACAATGGGATATTTCACTTTGAAGGTATAATACTTGATTTAATACAACTGAGTGCTTCATGAAGCGAGGTATATGTTACAATGAATGTCTGCTGTGGTATGCACCCAGTTCCTTACTGTTGAAGTTTCCATTTGCTTCAGCAAAATTTCTGTCATAGATTTCAGGGGCCGGTTTGAATCTTGTTTGCAGGAAATATGTTAGCTGACCTAATACTTCTTTGTTACCTTTTTGCTAGAAATTTTAATAAAAGCACAGTCAGGAAACTTTTAAATGCGAGAATGTTCCAAAAATAGTTAATGGCTTTGAGAATTCTTATAGCACTAGTAAATCCTGTGTTTACATTTGTGCCTTTGCATTGATTGTTGCTAAGTCACTTCAGTCGTGTCCGACTCTGTGCTACCCCATAGATGGCAGCCCACCAGGCTTCCCCGTCCCTGGGATTCTCCAGGTAAGAACGTTGGAGTGGGTTGCCATTTCCTTCTCCAATGCATGGAAGTGAAAAGGGAAAGTGAAGTCGCTGAGTTGTGCCCAACTCTTAGCGACCCCATGGATTGCAGCCTACCAGGCTCCTCCATTCCTGAATATATATTTTATATATCTGAATACATATTCATGTATTTATTGAAATACACAGTGTATATAATATATATAAAATTTATTTTTGATGTGTGTGGGATGATGTATATATAGACATATACAGAGAGGTCTACTTAAAAATCTTTAAACACATTTCAAGAATTACATTAGGCAGCTGTCTACCTTTAAGGAGAAAGTGCCTCACTTGTAAGTTCAGCAGGCAGGGTTCTGAGCAGTAAACTCCACTAAGTTCCATTTCTGTGTTAAGTGCTGTCATGTCACAAAGAAGGAATTGGTCTTGGTGATCTCCAAAGTCTTTTTTAAAACCCTTTGAGTCACTGACTATAATGGAATTTTTAGCCCAATTCCAACACTAAATGTTTTACCTTTCAGTTCAAAAGCAAAGAGTAATGAATCAATCCTTTTGTGTACCAGTTGGTACCTTAAAAAGTCCATCGTTGTGTAATATGACTGTAGATTTGTTCTCCGTGAAAGTTCTTCTGTGTTGGGACCCGCTGTCATTCTAGGGAGCAACTTAGACAGTTCTAGGAGACATCTAAGTCATTTGAGTCTGAACTTGAACCTTGTGGTGAGCTTGATTTTTCTCCTTAAAATACTGTTTTTATAAAAGCATTTTTTTAAATCTCCCTGGCTTTCGCAGTTCCTTGCACATAGCAGGCACTCAATAAATATTTATTGAATTGAATTGAATTGAATTTGACCTGCTTAGAAGTAGTAGTCCTGGCATTAGGTTATTCATTTTCTGCAGGAGCTGTCATAAATCGCAGAGTTTAATACTAATCCAGCTGATGAACTACACACTTGGTGGCCTACGGTAGTAGTGCAGCATTTAATGTTGCCCTTGCCCAAGTGCAGATTTAGAAAACTGTGTGGCCTACAGGGGCTGAACTGACTCTAGCCTGTTTTAGAGCTCCTCATTCCACTCACCACGGGCTTCCTCTGCGTCCACCTTTTAGAGTGATTGCATTGACTCATTTTCACACACCCTGCTCTCAGGGGCCTCTCAGCCTTTGCACATCCCTTTGCCTGGAATGTTCCTTTTGCAAATTTAGGTATGCCTTTCA
>SJYC01055367.1:0-11096 GCA_006408675.1 Madoqua kirkii | reverse complement strand
TTGCTAGAAATTTTAATAAAAGCACAGTCAGGAAACTTTTAAATGCGAGAATGTTCCAAAAATAGTTAATGGCTTTGAGAATTCTTATAGCACTAGTAAATCCTGTGTTTACATTTGTGCCTTTGCATTGATTGTTGCTAAGTCACTTCAGTCGTGTCCGACTCTGTGCTACCCCATAGATGGCAGCCCACCAGGCTTCCCCGTCCCTGGGATTCTCCAGGTAAGAACGTTGGAGTGGGTTGCCATTTCCTTCTCCAATGCATGGAAGTGAAAAGGGAAAGTGAAGTCGCTGAGTTGTGCCCAACTCTTAGCGACCCCATGGATTGCAGCCTACCAGGCTCCTCCATTCCTGAATATATATTTTATATATCTGAATACATATTCATGTATTTATTGAAATACACATGTATATAATATATATAAAATTTATTTTTGATGTGTGTGGGATGATGTATATATAGACATATACAGAGAGGTCTACTTAAAAATCTTTAAACACATTTCAAGAATTACATTAGGCAGCTGTCTACCTTTAAGGAGAAAGTGCCTCACTTGTAAGTTCAGCAGGCAGGGTTCTGAGCAGTAAACTCCACTAAGTTCCATTTCTGTGTTAAGTGCTGTCATGTCACAAAGAAGGAATTGGTCTTGGTGATCTCCAAAGTCTTTTTTAAAACCCTTTGAGTCACTGACTATAATGGAATTTTTAGCCCAATTCCAACACTAAATGTTTTACCTTTCAGTTCAAAAGCAAAGAGTAATGAATCAATCCTTTTGTGTACCAGTTGGTACCTTAAAAAGTCCATCGTTGTGTAATATGACTGTAGATTTGTTCTCCGTGAAAGTTCTTCTGTGTTGGGACCCGCTGTCATTCTAGGGAGCAACTTAGACAGTTCTAGGAGACATCTAAGTCATTTGAGTCTGAACTTGAACCTTGTGGTGAGCTTGATTTTTCTCCTTAAAATACTGTTTTTATAAAAGCATTTTTTTAAATCTCCCTGGCTTTCGCAGTTCCTTGCACATAGCAGGCACTCAATAAATATTTATTGAATTGAATTGAATTGAATTTGACCTGCTTAGAAGTAGTAGTCCTGGCATTAGGTTATTCATTTTCTGCAGGAGCTGTCATAAATCGCAGAGTTTAATACTAATCCAGCTGATGAACTGCACACTTGGTGGCCTACGGTAGTAGTGCAGCATTTAATGTTGCCCTTGCCCAAGTGCAGATTTAGAAAACTGTGTGGCCTACAGGGGCTGAACTGACTCTAGCCTGTTTTAGAGCTCCTCATTCCACTCACCACGGGCTTCCTCTGCGTCCACCTTTTAGAGTGATTGCATTGACTCATTTTCACACACCCTGCTCTCAGGGGCCTCTCAGCCTTTGCACATCCCTTTGCCTGGAATGTTCCTTTTGCAAATTTAGGTATGCCTTTCACGGTACTGCCACATGGATGTGTCTGTTTCATTCCTCCTCCAGCACTTTGTACTCTCCTCCATTACAGGGCTCCCATTTCCCTGTCATTCTTTTTCAAGCCTCTGGTTTTTTTTTCACTAGAAAACTCCTTGAGGACAGGTCTTTGATTTATTCCTTGCTGTATTCCCTAGGGCTGGAAACAATGCCTGATGCACCAACGTTTGTAGAATTAACAAATGGGTCCTGAAGTTCATGTAAATTCACAAATGGAATAAAATAAAAATGTAAATGAGTTTAGCCAGGGATCATTAATTATATGCCCAATTCTAATTAAGTTGTGATGTAGTTAAAAAGACCAGCCTGAGATTCATAAAATGCAGACTCTTGTGTTGGATTAATGATTTTTTAATAGTCCCTTAATCTTTGTAGTTCTTAGTTTCTTTATCTGAAAATGAATGGATTGGACAGGATCTTTACTAAGATCCCTTAGAGCAAGAATTACGTTGCTCTTAAGTTAATTATAGAGAACTAGGTCTCTTCTGCCAGACTCCTTAAGGCAGGAAGTGTGCTCTAGTCATCTGTAATTTCCTGGCACTGAGCTCAGTACCTGGTATATAGTAGTTATCAAACAATTCTATGGAATAAAGCAATAAATTCTCAGATGGAATTAACAGTTTAAATAAAGCAAAGGAGAAATAAGTTCCGCTAGCGAATAGGAAATGAAAAATCTGTAATGTTTAAAAGAATCTATTAAGCTACAGTAATTTGCAACATCTGAAAAAAATACCTGAGAGAATTTTTTTATTTATCAGTTAAAAAATTCACCAGTTAGAGGAATTTAAAACTGCCTGGTCCCCTAATTGCAGGTTAATAATTTATCAGTCTGGTGACTTGTACAAAGTTTTATGTTGCTAAAGTTAAATTACCTGTTGTAGGATGTTGTTGGTGATACCTGTGAAATTTGTGTATATTTGTGATATATCTTTTAGTTTTAAGAATTGAGAAACGTTCTTGATTTAACCAGGATTTGTTAAGTCACTGATATATTTGAGACATCATCAGTCTTTAGGGGGAAAGAAAAAAAACAATTATGTATAATTCAGTCATGAAAATGAGAAAGGAATATAATATTTGTGTGTAAAAATATATATAAAGAATTTCAGAATCAAATCAACCAACCATTTATACATCCATTTATTAGTTCTGTACTACATGCTGGATAATCTTTAGGAGAAGGGGCGGACAGAGGATGAGATAGTTGGATGACATCACTGACTTGATGGACATGAGTTTTAACAAGCTACAGGAGTTGGTGATGGACCGGGAACCCTGGCGTGCTGCAGTCCATGGGGTTGCACAGAGTCGGACATGACTGTGCGACTGACCTGACCGATATGCTGGATAATTATTTTAGGCACTGTATACAAAAACGAGAGAGATAAAATGCCCATTGTTAATGTGAGAAATGTCTGTCTTAGGAGCTGATGCTTGATAGTTTGCGTCAGAGTTTTCTCCTCACGAAAGATGATATGGTTATTTCTCAAGAAAGCAATTGAGAAAATAAGTTTAAGAGAGCTGTCTTCATTTGTTGTTTCCTTGATTCATTGTGTTTGTAGTTCTTAAACAACTGTTTTTCATTTAGTCCCAGCACTTTTATGGGTACCCAAAGGTGCATCCATGTTTTGTGGAACCTGAAATTTAGAGTGGTCCTTTTAAAGAGAAAAAAAAAATTAGGTATGAAAGGGTATTTTTTTAGAACAATAAAAAGTCACAGATTATAAGTTAAAAAAAAGTTAAGTCCACAAACATCAGAGAAATAGTCTAGGCTCTGTACACTCTATGCTTTGACTCTCTTACATTGCTTACATATACCACCAATCCTGGGTACCAGGAAATTTGAACGTGACCTTTCTACTCCTGTGTTGGGCTGGTCAGCATCAGAGACACTTGAAATGTTCCTGAAGCTATTCTTTTATCACAGCTGCTGGCAATGATTTAACTAGTTTCAGAAGTGACTGTGTTCTTTACATTCACTTTCCATTAAAGTCAAACTAAATGTATCTTCAACCCAAGTTTGCATTAGCCAGACTCCAGACACGTACCCCACCACTTCAGTGCCACCCAACAGAAGGCTCGGTTTGACAGAAGGGATGTCACACTGGGAAAAAGACAGAAATCTTAGCCAGTTGTGTTTAAAATACCTTGCTCTTGAAAACTTTGCAGAAAGATTTATGATGAAAGCTTTAGAAGGGGGCCAAGTAATCACAAGCTTCTCAGTAAATCTGCCTTTAGGTGTATGTTTTACCTTTTGCATCTTTATGTACACACTCGTGCAATTCCCAGTGACTGTATTTAAATGTTTAATTGGATGGCTCTTAATACTGTGGTCGGAGGGGTAAGAATGAGATGGGTTAACTTACTCTTGACTAAATCACATGAAAATGTACCAGCGAATGTAGTAGTAGAATTCAGCCTTTTTTTTTCTAATGGAAGGTGTTTTCAGTTCTGCACTCAGCCCTGAATGCCCCAGTGGTTGGGTGACACCTGATGGAATGACTGAACCGTTATGTAGCAGGTGGTTCTAAGCCTTGGATGTAATGTAAAGAGGTGGAAAAGACTTGTTCTGACCTAACACCCATTTGCTACTTAATAATTTGGTTGTTAAAATTGTTCCTGTTTTAGTCACGTCAGTGTTTGGGAACAGCATACCAAAACATAAAATCAATCAAATAGCTTTATTGGGAAAATAATATCTGAATGTGAGACATTAAGATAGGCCAGCAGATGAGGCCTGTTCCCTCATTTTTGTTTAGAAAAAAACACTGTTAGTGATGTACAATAAGTAGCATGTTGGTGTTCTGTTAAGCTGTGAACAATGGTATATTGAAGAGAGGATGAAAACTTTGGGGTTGAAAGTAAAGGTCTAACGGAGAAACTGAATGAGAGCAAAAGAAAATAGGATTTAATTGTCTGAGAACAGATGGGAATTTAATTCTTTGTAGGTTGGTGATTATAGTTTTAAAGTCAAAATTTGTTTTATGGAAAGCAAAGAAATAGTACATAGTTTGATAATTTTTCAGTGTTTCTGTGGAAGAAAGTGTTGCAGTTCACATGAGAATGTTTTATTTTTGTCCTTGTTTCTTTTAGGTCAGACTGTGCCAAAACCCCAAACTTCAGTTGAAAAATAGCCCACCATACATACTTGATATTTTACCTGATACCTATCAGCATTTGAGACTTATATTGAGTAAATACGATGACAACCAGAAACTTGCCCAACTCAGTGAGAATGAATATTTTAAAATCTACATTGATAGTCTAATGAAAAAGTCAAAAAGGGCAATCAGGCTCTTTAAAGAAGGCAAGGAGAGGATGTATGAAGAGCAGTCGCAGGACAGGTAAGAATATTTCAGATTTTATTTTTCTTAGTGCTAGTCGACGTTGCTTTCTGTTTCATGGTTAGGATAAATGTCGCCATGTGTGTGTTTGAAGAGAAATACTGCATTTGTGTATTTGCTTTTCACATTATTTAAACCTTGTAATTTTACACCAGGTTTGCACAAAATTATCTGTGACAGTAGCTAGTTGCTGAGATGGTGTCCTTATTTTTCTGAATAGGCATTGTTTTCCAGAGAAGTTTTAGTCTGCAGAAAAGTTGTTAAGAAAGTAAAGTTCCATTTACCTCCTTCCTCCAAGTGCCAGTTTCTTCTTAACAGCTTGCCAAGCATGGTACTTTTGTTATACTGATGAACTGATCTTGGTGCAGTATTATTAACTCGAGTCTGTTAGGGTTCCCTGCTTGTGTTGCATGGCTCTGAATTTCCACAAATGTACAGTAAGGTCATGTATCCATCTCTGTAGTGTCATGGAGAATAGTTCCACTGCTCTAAAAATGCCCTGGGCCTGACCTGTTCATTGTTTCCTTACCTGCCTGCCTTCACCACACCTCTTGAAGCCCTGGCAGTTGTCATCTTTTTAGGCTCAATCCTTTTGCTTTCTTCAGACTGGCATATAATTGAAATCATGTAATATGCAACATTTTTAGACTGGCTTCTTTGAATCAACAGTGTGTATTTAAGGTTACCCAGTATCTTTTCATAGCTTCATAGTTGATTTCTATTACTGAGTGATATTCCATTATGTGGATGGAGTTCAATTTGTTTAACCCACTCATCTATTGAAGGCGATCTTGGTTGCTTCCAAGTTTTGGCAGTTATGTATAAAGCGACTATAAATACTGATGTGTAGGATTTTGTGTGGACATAAATTTCAATTTCAGCTCATTTGAGCAAATACTTAGGAGCATAATTACTTGATATTATGATAAGCCTATGTGAAGTTTTGTAAGAAGTTTCCAAATTGTTTTGCAAAGTGGCTATACAGTTTACATCCCCACTGGCAGTGAAGAGTTTCTGTTGCTCAACTCAGCCAGCATTTGGTATTGGACAGTGTCTTTAGGACAGAGTCTTGATTGGATGTGTGGGTGTGCTAGATATGAGTGGCAGATATAACTTCAGTTCCTATTCTTTGTTAAGCGAGAAGCTGGAGTGTTGATGCCTGAAGTAATATCGACTGAACCCTCATTTCATAGCCAGCATTTTGGACTTGGAGATTCTTCATTAAAATTTGTTGTTTGGCTATTTTAACATTAAATTTCATAATCTGTCTTAGCTGAATAGAAAAAATAATAGCATTTTACATTTCTGGGACATGTATATCTAGAATATATCTAGATAGTGATCGTCATTTATATTTCTGGATTGTAAAACAAATATTAATTAAAGTATATAATGTCTTAATGTGTTGAGGTGAATTTTAGTTTAAGACTCTTAATGTCTTTGGATTTTAGTTTCCTTAGATATTGGAAAAACTTCTAAGAAATCTCTATTACAGGTCAGAAGCAGTTGCCTCCTTTAGTCTAATGAAATATAAGAAACAGAAAATTCAGTTATCTATGTATGTAGACACTGAAGTTGGAAATACCAGCCAAACAAATACCCAGAGTGAGTAAAACTATCAAATTTAAATGTAGGAAAACCCTCTGCCAAAGGTAAAATGGCATGAATGTTTACTTATTTATAATTTGCTCTCTAAATTAGTGATGAATCCTAAAATAATCATAGGAGTCTAATCAATTATGTAACTGTGGGCTCATCACTTAATATTACTGGACCACAGTTTACACATCTTGAGGGTGATGAATCTTCCAGTTAGTTAGTTGCCTTTTAGCTTCAAGCTCTGAGACTCTGTCCAGGCCTATTAATGGGAATTTGAATTGCCACAGGGTTCTGGAAATAAGGAAGAGAACTATCATAGTGTTGGTTTCTTATAGACTTTCTAAGAATGGTCCAAGGTTATAGAAAGGCACATGTTTGTGTTTAAAGCTGTATTTTTAACCTTGTAATTTTGCCATTGATCTAATAAAATTAAGTTGTTTTAGAAATATCTTTCTATATCTTACTCAGATTTGGTAGCCCTGAAATTCTTAACCTAGCAGTGCAGTCCATGAAATTTTACTTTTTAGGTTATCAGGTCAGTGAGAAAGTGTATAACTTCTAGGATCTAGGAATTCAAGTGAATACAGTGTTTTAATTGGATGTAGTAGTATTTAATGGGGTTAGCTGCATTTCACTTTATATCATTTTTAGAAACTTGAAATATTTTTTAGCTCAGGAGATATCTTATAATTGCCATTTCATACATAAGTTTTGATTTTTCTTTTTGGCTTTTTATGTGTGAGCATATCATGGTGAAATTTTATAAATTTCGATTGAGCGTGTATAGATTTCCATAGATGACGACAGATTGCATAATGTTAAGTGATATATTGAGGCAACTCTGTAAATTCTGTGTTTTAAGTATCCAAATACATTTTGTCACCGTTTGAAATTCAACCCTACACTTAGTAGCTTCTGTGCTGGTGTAGCATATTTCTAATTGGATTTTTCTTTCATCCGTGTTCCATTTTCTGATACTGTTCAGTGGCCGCTGTTTATGCAGAGCTTGCGTTTGATAGATGTCTGACCATAATTCGTAATGATGTACTGTCCTCGGTACACTGTGACAAGATGCAGCTTTTCTCTTTGTGTTTCTTTTAGTGGTAATATATTTTTAAACAGTTCATTCTGTATTCCCTTAGTTTTTCAAATGTTAACTGAGGCTTAAGCGTGCCATTGTACTTGGAGCTCTGGGATGTCTTACTCTATAGAATTTGAAAGAAACTTAGAATCTTCTCATGGTTGTTAGGCGCTTGAGTGTTTGGTTTAGTTTTATGACTCTTACCTAACATGTATGATACACTGATTATTGGGAATATTATGCATTCTCTGAACAATATATTTTTTAAAATTTTGTAAATAATGTTGCTAGGGATATCAGGATTTTTAAGCTAAAAATGAAGGACAGTTAAAGTAGAAATAGTAATTTGAAGTTCATTGACTAAACCAGCATTTCCCTGAAAGATTCTGTACTTTATTGAAGAAAATTGTCCCAAATGAATACATGAATCAAAATTTTATTTTAATGTTCCTGTTGTATCAGAAATAAACATCTTTGTGGATTTCTTTTAAATGTAGGGATTAGTGGGGAAAAAAATCAGTCATCAGTTTTGAACCACCTGTGCTTTAATTGATTGCTTAAATATGAGCAGCCTGAATTTTTAAGACAGTTTCACATAAATGTGATAAATATAATAACAAATAGAAAAATAAATAGATACAGCAGATGGCATGCAGTGTATTCCCTGTGTAGGGGGTGAGAGGTAGAAATTAAATTCATTTATTTGCCATGGAAATAGCTATTAAGAGCACATAGTCCAAGCCTCTTGCTTTGAGAATGGATGGAATATGCTTTCTGGTAGAAGCAGCCTGTATGCCTCACTTGAGTTTGATAGTAAACCTCTTTCTGCTCCAGAGTCACTTTTTCCCCATATCCCCGCTCCCCAAACATTTGAACCTCACACTGAGTTGGTGCTTCCTGAGCAATGTCTACATTGCTTAACTAGTATTTCTGGTAGGAATAATTCACTGGTCTCTGGCACACATAGCATTTGCAAATGTGGAGTAGGAATCATATAGAGAAGGGGCAATATATTGTTTCAAGCACAGAGAAGAGGAGAAACTTTATAACACATTTCTTAAGTTTTAGTGGCAAAAGTCAAAGTGGGTATGAAGGTAGTTACAGGGTAGCTACAGGTGACAATTGTGAAATTGACAGGAGATGCCTCTCTTCAGTGATGTGCCTGGCAGTTTCATCATTGGTCATTTTTAAAAGAAAAGAGAGTTTTCTTTCTCATATAAAAAGTTATATACTAATCACCTGTTCTTCACACCCTGGTTTTTTGGGCACTGTTTTTATAGAACACCCAGAGGTGATGGCATAATGATAATCAGATTTTCCATGTTTTAGAGCTGCTTCAGCAAACCAGAGTGCTACAACCCATTTTTCCCTCCTACACTCTGGTTTGCAACCACTGAAACAAAACCAGCAGTCAACTGAGATGGAAAAATAGCTCTGTGTTTGATAGCCTATCTGAGAAGAAAATAAAGGCTCTAAAAAAATTCATGCCAAAGAGTAATACATTGAAGTTGTCTTATTATTAATATCATGTGAAAGCCCCTGGGCCATTCTTTATGTACGTGTATTGAGGAAGAAAAATCATAGTGTGCATAGCTAGTATAATAATACTCATTCCAAAAACAGATTTTTAAAATGTATTTTGACATTAAAAAAGTAATTCTAGGAAATGCTAGCCTTTGTTTAAAATTCGTGCAGAAGCATCAGGCAAAAATCTTTTTCTCTCTTGACCATTTGGCTGAGCAAAGAAAAATGTATAGCCTGCTCCATTAATAAAGTACCTTTCTCCTTAAAGAACCACAGATCACTCTGCTTGATGTTTATGCCTGTGTTGTAACTCATGAAATACTGTACCAAGAACATTTTGAAACTGATACACTGAAGATAAGTTGAATCAAAACAACATCAGCTACAACAACAGCAGCAACAATAAGGGCAACAACAAAATACAAAGCCACAAACCAGCCTGCTTGCATTCCTCATACAGCTGTATGACAGCATAGCTTTGGCCAGAGACTAGTGTTGTATTAACTGAAATGTTTAAATTAGCATAAACATGAGTACCTGTTAGCAGTTTTGAAATTCCTCATGGGTTTTCCATCTTACCATATAAAGATACCGACCTTTGTGTTCTGTGTAGTAGTTTTAATTATTGCAGAACCTCATAGGTTAGTGGCCTTGTTTATGATCCCTCATCAAGTCCACATTTTCTCCTGGGCAGCCCTGGGCATTGTGAGAAGGACGGGAGGGAAGAGCGCAGGAATCTCGTGGATGGCGCCATTTCTCCTCCGATGTTCTTTGTAACCTTGGTTGCCTTCCTGATTGCAATATGTGTTTTTTATTCTTTTATTGTTTTCTGGATATTCACAGTATTTGTTGGTTCAGACATTTCAACATCAAAAAATGAGGCTGTGGTTTGTTTCAAACTAAATGTCCCTGTTGCTCCATTAGTCTCTTAAATATTTTTTCGAATCCAATAGTAGTTTCTAATAAATGCTATTTTTTGTTATTACAATAATCATTTGCAGGAGAGTTAATCTTAGGAAAGTTATGTCTTCTGTAAACAATTTGTGCGATATTAAATGCATTCCATTTGTTTCATGAAATATCTATTGTTTCATGATGCACGCGAAGGAATGCTTTATACTCCTTTAAGAAAACAATTTTATAGTTTAAATATTAACCTAATCTTTCTATTTTCTTTTTTTTTAACTAATGGTGAAAATTTCAGTTCTTTTGCATTTCATGAGAACAAGGGACAAGCTGCATGTAGAAACATATGATTTCTAAATAAGTCAAAATAGGTTGTGGATAGGTTTTTGAACATAAATATTTTAATATAAACATACTCCATTGCTATTTAATTTTTTATATGTGTCTGCATTCTAGGCATGTTTTCCTTTTCAGTGTAAGAGTAGAGGAAGGAAAAGATTAATTTGTGATATTTTAAAATGATGATATATAATTTGGATACAGAGGAAAATAGTAGTCAGTCCAAATGTGTCTGCCAAGTAGGAAATGGGATTTTCTCTAGAAAAAGTGAGCATCTTCCTGAGATTAATTTATCATCAATGAATAGTTTATTTATTGTTGATAAGAATGCTTTCACTCATATTTCAAGGATTTGAGAGACATGAATATACTTTTCTAAAGTTTGGACATGAAGGCCACAAGAAAGTGACATAGAGGCCACAAGAAAGTTGTTTAGATAAATCTTTCAAAGTTAGACAAAAGAATCTGTTAGAGTGGGCAGGTCAGAGCTTGCAGAATCTTTGAGTGTTAAGGACTATATGACCAACTAGATCCATGCTGCTTTTGCTAACTGGATACAAAGTAGTTTATTTGTTGATTTTCATACAAGTCAAAAGAGAAAGGGATTTCTTTAGCAGTTTCCTCTTTGGGATATATTTTCAGAATGCAAAATAATACAAATTATTCTGCTATCCAGATACTCAAATTTAAAGCTGGATCCAGTGCCCACTCCTTTTAAATTTTAACCAAAATGTTTACATTTAACTCATTTCTTTGGTATTTATTTACTTTCTTTCCCCAGCCCTCTATTAACACCATTCAGTCTATAACACCTGGTTTATTAGGTATTAAACATTTC
>SJYC01055366.1:0-35435 GCA_006408675.1 Madoqua kirkii | reverse complement strand
ATTTATTGTTGATAAGAATGCTTTCACTCATATTTCAAGGATTTGAGAGACATGAATATACTTTTCTAAAGTTTGGACATGAAGGCCACAAGAAAGTGACATAGAGGCCACAAGAAAGTTGTTTAGATAAATCTTTCAAAGTTAGACAAAAGAATCTGTTAGAGTGGGCAGGTCAGAGCTTGCAGAATCTTTGAGTGTTAAGGACTATATGACCAACTAGATCCATGCTGCTTTTGCTAACTGGATACAAAGTAGTTTATTTGTTGATTTTCATACAAGTCAAAAGAGAAAGGGATTTCTTTAGCAGTTTCCTCTTTGGGATATATTTTCAGAATGCAAAATAATACAAATTATTCTGCTATCCAGATACTCAAATTTAAAGCTGGATCCAGTGCCCACTCCTTTTAAATTTTAACCAAAATGTTTACATTTAACTCATTTCTTTGGTATTTATTTACTTTCTTTCCCCAGCCCTCTATTAACACCATTCAGTCTATAACACCTGGTTTATTAGGTATTAAACATTTCATTACAATTTATTTAAATTCCTCCCAGGCCATAATATATATATTATATACACATATTTTGATTTTAAAATTGGAGAATTTTTACTTGCAGTTGATTAAAATTTTTGGGTAATAACCATTGTATCATAAGACAGTAAAGCCAACTCACAAGGCTCAAGAGAACTTGGCTTTACGGTTGAACACCTTTTATATTTTTCAGTCTTAAGGCAGCTTATTAAAATTGATGTTTTCCTTTCAGTAAATATCTGGTGACATTCAAATTTGATAATTAAAATCCAGAAGCACTCAAGAAAGAATGCCTGTTTTCAGTTTCATAATAACAATACTCCCACAAAAAAGGTTGATGAGTGATGTGTTTCAAGTGGCAGATTTGTTATTTATTGATAGTTAAAGAGAGCTCCTTTGGCAGTTTTTTACAAAACTAAATTGAAGTCTGTTTATAAAGCAGAAAACCTGCAGTGATAATTCTATAGCCTGAAGAATGCTTGGAAATCTTGCCCAAGAAGCATTTCTTTCTTTCTTTCTTTTGGTGATTTATATAGAAGTGGAGTTTCTGGGAATCCAAACAGATTAGCATCTAGCACTTGGTTAGGTCATAAAATAGTCCTCATGTTTCACTGTTTTGAAATAAAGTGCTTCAGGAGTATTCAGTTTTCTAAACTCATTTTTAGTATTAATCTTTTGTCTCTTAAAGATCATTATTGTTAGAGCATGGGTTCTTGTTGGAGTTTTCATTTATGCATGAGTTGTTTATAGATAGAAGTGTTAATTGTAGCAGGTTACACCTAAGGTCATTACAGAAGGTGCCCATTTATAGATTTAAATCATAAAGATTGAGACTGCTTGTCTCATTTGATAGAACCACTGAGAAAGAGATTAAACTCAAAGATAATTTAGATTTATTATTGAAATGTGTTACTTTGAACGTCTGATCATGTGATGTGATCACATGTAATTACAGATGTGTGACTGTATTAATTTCCTGGGCTGCTGTAATAAACGACCACAAATGGAATGGCTTAAATTGTGGTATATGATGCCTTAAGTTGATTCACACTTCTGGAGCCAGAGCCTGAAATCAAGATGTCTAGAGGGCCATGCTTCCTCCAACCCTCTAGGGCAGGGTGCTTTTGACTCCTGGCAGATTCTGGTGACCCCAGGCACTCCTTGACTTGTGGCCATGTAACTTCAGTCTCTGCCTCTGAAGACTGTCATTGTATATGTATGTGTGTCTCTCTGTCTGTCTGAGGATTTACCTCTTAGGAAGGCACCAATCACCTTGGCTCAGGACCTAGCCTAACGACCCTATCTTAATTTTATTACATGTACAGAGAAATAATATCCAAATAAAGTCACATTCCTAGGTAGGGTTGAAGCTGGGATTTCAGCATATATTTTTAGAGGGCACAGTTTACCCACATAACACGGATTAAATATAGCAGTGTAAAATTTTTACTATGGAGGTGGAAGAATATTGAATTACATTATTACAATATATGTCATGAAAGAGTGAAAAACTGCCCAGTAGAAGATAATGCCAAACAAATTACTGAAAATTATTTTTCGAAGGATCTGTAGCTCCAATAATTTTGTAGTTTTTTTTCAGGTTTATAATGAAAAGCTCTGTGGATTAATTAATTAATTTTTACACATATTAAAAACTATGATGCAATTTGACTTTAATCAATAATTATGTAAGTTGAAATGAATGAATTCATAATTATTTATTTCAGTGTATAAAATGCCATCTCAAATTGTTAGTACTATGAGTATGTATATTTAAGTTATAATATTAATAGCCCTGATTATCCCTTGGTTAAGAATCCCTGTTTTATTCTATTATTTTGTGATAAGCCTGTCTCTTATACACATCTTAAAAATATATGCTGAAATCCCAGCTTCAACCCTACCTAGGAATGTGACTTTATTTGGATATTATTTCTCTGTACATGTAATAAAATTAAGATAGGGTCGTTAGGCTAGGTCCTGAGCCAAGGTGATCGGTGCCTTCCTAAGAGGTAAATCCTCAGACAGACACACACACATATACAATGACAGTCTTCAGAGGCAGAGACTGAGGTTACATGGCCACAAGTCAAGGAGTGCCTGGGGTCACCAGAATCTGCCAGGAGTCAAAAGCACCCTGCCCTAGAGGGTTGGAGGAAGCATGGCCCCTTAGACATCTTGATTTCAGGCTCTGGCTCCATAATTGTTAGTACTATGAGTATGTATATTTAAGTTATAATATTAATAGCCCTGATTATCCCTTGGTTAAGAATCCCTGTTTTATTCTATTATTTTGTGATAAGCTCTGGAGTATTAATTAAAGTGGTTAATTATGACTTACTTCATTATCATTAATTCTGTTTAGGATGTTTTCTGTATTGCAAATTAAAAAAAAAAAGATGTGGGAGGTGTTTTCCTTGTTGGTGGCATAGAGGTGGTTATACTTCATGTTCATTTTGTATCTTTAATATCAGTGGTAAAGAATCTGCCTGCCAATATAGGAGACACAAGAGACATGGGTTCAGTCCCTGGGTCGGGAAGGTCCCCTGGAGTAAGAAATGGCAGCCTAGTCTAGTATTCTTGCCTGGGAAATGCCATGGACAGAATAAGCTGACTGGCTACAGTCCATGGCGTTGCAAAGAGTCAGACATGCCTGAGCGTGACTGATTCTGAATTTTGAAAAGTGTGTTACAAGTATGATTTCAAATTAAGATTTGAAAAAATAAACTCAAGGATATTAGTAAAACAAGGGTAAATTATTTCTAAAAACGACAGGTTGAGTGACTTAAACTAGGGGTCAGCAAACTACAGAACTAGATAGTAAATATTTTAAACTTGCCAGATGGTCTTTGGCAAATAATTAGCTCTTCTTTATTATAGGAAAGCAGATATAGACAGTATGTAAATGAATTGGCTGTTTTCTAGTAAAACTTTATTTAGAAAAATATTGTAATAGACTAAATTAGCCCTGGGGGGTTTTGGTTTGCCAACTCTTGGCTTAAAGTCGGGTTTAAATTTTGTCCAGATTTTGGACAGTACAGTTTTAAAAGCATTCTGTCAACGTAGGCTGAGTATATAAGTTGCATAAATTAGGAATGTGTTTGGATGAAAGTAGTAATATATGAGCAACAGTTGTTGACATATATAGGGATGTCTAACTCTCAGCATGCTGTTGGAGACCCAAGCTCTTTCTGGCTTTGTAGTTTACTTCCTTAGTATGTTGGGTTCATTCTCATTCTAGTCACCTCTCATGGTTGTAGAATTCCTGTTACAGTGTCACATTTTTTTTGCTGACAACACTGAGGAAAGAAGAGTACCACTTCGTACGCCTGTCCTCTTTCTGCTGTCGATCAAAAAGCTGTTCAGGAACTTTTCTACCAGCTTGCTCCCTCCAAGCAGGTTCTCGTAGGTCTTTTTAGGCCTGAGAAATTGTTGTATCCAGAACAGTAGACATCAGTTTTTTCTCTTCTTGTTGGCTTTCTAGAGGAAGATATTTAAATTTAAAGGAAGGAAGACTAAGACAGTTTCATCTTGAACTTATTACCCTTTAAAAGAGAAAACAATTGTTTTCTGTTTTCATTGAGTAATACCTCATTCTTTTCTAAACTTTGACAACTGGAAAGTTATGTTCAGACCCACTTAACTGAAAGCAAGTAATTGGTTTCAATAAGTAGGGAAGAATGAAATTCTGTTTTATAGGCCTTGTATTAATATCTTTGTTATCAAACATGCCTCAGAGATGAGTGCTAAGTATTCTCTTTCCATTTTCTGTATGGAGAAACTAAACTGATTGGAGATTACATGACTTGACAGGAATCGTATATATTCAGATGTGATGTGTTTCTAAATAATGTCTTATTACCAGTCAACATGTGTGAGCCTGCAGCTGTCGGCAGCTGAAGGGTATCAACATTGTAAGCCCTTTTCAACTTTCATTTAGAAAGACTCGTTTGAACAATTAGCACATTTTATACTTGTGAAAAGGAGGTATTTCTTCATCTTTATTAAGCCATTGTTGATATATGTCGAATAGTCACAGAAATTTTTTTTTTTTTTTTTTGCAAGACAGCATATATTAATTAAATTCAGGATTGTTGAAAGCTTCAGTTTCTGGAACATGCTTTTTTGTTGCATTTATCTGTGAGAGAGTGTGTGAGAGACAAAAGTTGCCTGTGACTTTTAAAACTTCTAATTCCTTTGAGGAAACAGGAGAGGTTACTTAAATATTTTTGGCTGAAATATATTAATGAAGGTAAAATTTTAACTCATCTTCAACATACTGAAAACATTTCAGTTTTTATGGAGTATATTGATTTTCAGTGATAGTAACAGCATGTGGGAGCTGTCAGTTTTATTCTTTTCCAGAAAAATTTAGAAAATTTTAATTTGACTAAAGATCTCTGTTCTTGTCAGCCAGGTCTCACTTATCCAGTTAAAGTAGGTTTGCCCAGATTCAGTTAAATTTAGTTAAATTCTTCAATATTTAGTTAAATTCTCAAATTTAGTAAAATTCTTAATTCTTATTAATTTCTTAAATATGAAACAGCAAATTCCCTTTAACCATACTTTTGGTAGGTTTTTTTTTTTCCTCTGTATAATTCTAATTTTAGTTTTTTCTCCAGAGTTGGATATGTAAGATTTTTGTTTTTTTATAAAGCAACTGAAGTAAAATTGGTAATTTGTCACAGTCTTTTCCCCACTTTATCAGTGTATGGTAAACTACAGCCCGTAAGCCAGATCCAGCTTGTGCTTCTTTCTGTAAAGAAAATTTCAGTGGTACGTGGACGTGCCCTTCTGTGGCTATATTGACAGATGTCGGTAGTTGCCACAGAGACTGTATGGCCCACAAAGCTGAAAATATCTACCGTGTGAGCCTTTACTGAAAAAGTTTACTGACCTTTGCACTGTTGATATAATCTTCGACGGTAGTCTTAGAAACTTGGCGTTTTTAACTTAGATGTTTTTTTCTTCCTCTTGATTTTTGTTCTGTTCTGCTAGTGATGCTTTATGCATTACTGATCCTTGTGGTATTCTGAGGACAATAAAATTTAATGGAAGGGAGTCAATGACTGAAAGCTAAATCTTTATTAGACCCCCATTTTCTGTCTTGTGTCAGTATGATGTATATAAATTGTATAAAGTTTCAATGTTTGGTAAATTTAAACTTTTTTCATAGGGTGTTTTTTGAAACACGAGATACACACGATCTATTATTAATGTTTTTGGCAATCATCTAATCTAGTGGCTTCTGTACATAGCCCAGACCAGATGATGCATTCTCATCCCCTAGAATGGCTAAGTATAGATCCCTGACTTTCTGCAGTACCTCTGCTTTACCAGTTGAATTCTTAAGTATATCCACATTTTTAAAAAGTGCCCTAGTTATTTCTGATATTCTGCCTGCTCTTAAGATTCCCTAAGTCAAATCATCTCAGTTTATGTGTACAGTCCCCTGGGATCATTGAGATGGCACAGGTGAGGCTAGAAGCAGCCCAGATCTGTTCAGCACTCCTTTCGCTTTACTAAACTTCCTTTATCATCACTGTAGGTAGATGACCACTCCCAGTTGTCATTCAGGGTCCCAAGACAGGTAAGTTTCTGAAAGGCTTTTGAAAGAGTTTTGTTGAACAAAAGGGATTGGAATTCTTTTTCATATTCTTCACAGATTGGCCTGATCACTGTCCTTAAAATTTACCTTCACATGCAGCCTTTTAGCCTGCTAATTCCTCTTCATCTTCCTATGCATTCCCCATTTCTGCAGACCTTTTCTATTATTATATAGCTGAAGCTCCCACTCTGTCCCATCCCTATCTTATTTTCACAGTTTCTGATCACTCCAGTATCTTTGTTCCTCTGATATTTATCAAGACCTTTCATGTGACCCTTAACCACATATTGTCATCTTTTTAAAATGGTGATAAGACAGATCATTTAAAATGCCTCAATGTAAGTTGTTTAAAAGCAAAAAGCACTCCTATGTTTTTCCCACGGTATCAGGAACAGTGCTTCAGAATTGGCCAACACTCATAAAAGTATGGGATTATTTCTCTGGAATTAGTGTAAACTTATTGAAGGTTCTGACTTATTCCTTGTTTATGAGCTGCTAGGGCCTAGAAACATGAGAAAATGAAAGTGCTACATGGTGGTGGGGGAGGCCAGTGAAGTGTCCAAAGGCTTAGTTTTTAGAATTTGTAGATAAACTCTGAATGTCAGCATGTTCAGATTTGCAATAAGTGCCATTGATTTTAGAAGGAAAACTGTCCATAAGCACAATAACCACTATTTATTATAGAATGGTTATATTTTACAGCAATTCTTAATTCCTCTCTCTCTCTTTTTTATTTTTTTTTTGGCTGTCTGGCTTGTGGGATCTTAGTTCAATCCCTGCATCAAACCCATGCTCCCTGCAAGGAAAGTGCAGAGTCTTAACCGCTGGACCACCAGGGAATCCTCAATACTTAATTCTATGTATATGCAAAAATGTCCTTAATGTAGTGATATTTTTGGATAAAGTTGGGACAATTACTTCAGTTTGCAAGCACTCTAATGGAGTGTCTTTATGGTTACCCTTAGTACCTATGACATAAACCCCTGAAAAACCCATTGTGCCACCATTTCGCTTGTTGCTGCGAATTGCACATGGCAGTGAGCACATTTTACAGCTTTTCTATTGAAAAGCTAGTTCTCCATCTGAACTCCTGTGAATGTTTTCACTTCCTCTTCCTTTACCATTTCTTCAAAGACTGTTTTTGTTTTTATGCTGTGTTGTATTTATGACCCTGAATACCCAGAACTTCTCAGCAACTGGGGAATCCTCCAGAAATCTATGCTTTTGACATGAATAGTCCAGTTTCGTTTGCTATATATTATTGACAGAAGTGCTTTATCCTCTTTACAGCTTGCTGTGCAGCAGATGGTCGTTAAATTATTTCATGACTCTTCAGGGAGTGCATAAATACATGTGCACAAACGAAAAAAGTCTTTATTATGGTGGTCATCTTGTGTTTTTATTGATGGAATTCCCTGTTACAGATAAGGATCTTCAAACTTGAAAATTAGTTTTCAGTTTTTAGCTAGGAGGTTTTTTCTTTTGGCATTTATATATATTTCCTTAACTGCCATTTTTTTTTTTTCCTTCCCTTTTAAAGGGCAGGGTTGGGCAGTTAGATCTGGAATTCTTGCTGTATAAGCGGAAAGCTTTTTTCCTTTTTTTCTTTGGCATGAGCATACCAGCTCAGAGGGACATCTGAGACATTTTGAATATGTAGACAGGGCTTTTAAAGAAAGGAATTGCTGTTCTCTTACATCAACCATGCAGACTTAGAAACAGACTTTAAAGGAAAACAGAGACATGTGTGTTCTCACTGTGTATTATTATTGCGCCCCCTCACATAGCTGTGAGGTTTTGTCAGCAGTTTGTTTTGACTCACTGTACCAAGGTGGGGGTGGTTTTGTGTGTTTTTGTAAGTTAACTAGTGTGGGATGTCAGTAATCTCAACGTTACCATTTTGATTGGCCATGATCCATCCATTTCTCAGGCCATATTTTAATACTGAAACTTGCCTGAAAATCTTTGCAAATACTTTTCCTCTTCCTGTAACTGCAGAAGTTTTGTTTTGTTTTTTGTTTTCTGTTGCCTCTGTGATGCTTTCATAGCATCTCCTCAGACTAATTTAGGAACCTCTTAAGTTGTTCTTTTCAGTTTATCTTAGTAGTTCTTCTTACATAATAAAATTTAATGTTATTTCGTCAACATTGGGGACACTCCCAGATTCACTTTTCATTTCCAGGGCGGTGGTTTTAGACACAGATAACCATAATAAATTATTTTGATCCTGGATGAGAAAGTCTTTAGTGGCATCTGAAGGAGAGGACATGGCTCCT
The DNA here is from genome assembly GCA_006408675.1 of Madoqua kirkii. NCBI lineage: Eukaryota > Metazoa > Chordata > Mammalia > Artiodactyla > Bovidae > Madoqua > Madoqua kirkii. The sequence goes on along the minus strand of SJYC01055366.1, from coordinate 27,018 downwards.
GGACTTGACTGAATGGATCTTCTGATTTCAGAAACCATTGACAGAGGGAAGGTGGCCTAGGCAGATGCGTCTTGATGTTTTTAGTGTTTCCTAAGGGAAGTGGTGCTCCAGGAAGTTGTGCAGCGTGGTGGTTCTAGCACATCTTTGGCATGACTTTAAGGCTGGAAAGTAAAGTCTTGTAAATGAGACACAAAAGGCAAACATTATTTTCCTCTAGTCACCCAAAATACCCATTACATTTGAAGATAGTGTGGATGTCTTCTGTCCCTGATAACTTTCCATTATGTAACTGCTCTTTATTTACTACCCGTGCTATACATGTGGCATGATTCCCACAGCAAGTTGAGAGTCTTCTTAGTATGCATTTATGGTAAACTGTCATTTATGTGGGAGTAAAATAACTAGAATTCTTCTCGCATTTTCAGTACTTGACATTTAAGAAGGAGACAGATGGCAAGTAAACAAGGTGAGAATGGGACTTTATTTGCTGTATTACAATCCCAGGCTACTGTGAAGAATTTTAATTAGATGTTATTTCAGTAAGTTTCCAATTCACTGCAGGTCACTGAAGCTTTGAAAGAAGCATAATGTACACCCAGTATTTTAATATATCAACAGTCTACTGCATGTAGTTGAGAGTTCATCTGGAACTAGTAGGTTATATCCTTAAGGGTGTGAAAATTTCCCTGGGTCTCAGTATGCCTTAGAATGAAAGTATTTGTCTTTGTAATTTTAAATAATAATATTTAAAATTTCTAGTTGGAGTTCAGAATTAAGTTGATTTAAATGTTTAAAAATTCCTAGTGTTGTCTTACCTCTCCTTTTTAGTAAAGTCATGATCATTTTTCTTCATGGTGATTATTTTTAATTTTCCATAGCTCTACTGGAGATTTTCTTCACTATGAGATAGTAACTGTTACAGATAATTCACAGTTCAGTTCTTTGGTTTTCACAAAGAATTTCTGTGAAATATGACCTAAGGTTTTTTTTTTTTTTAAATTTTGAAGATAGTTTTTAGAATGATTTATTATAGGAAAATAATTCATGTATGATGCCTTCCTAGGTTATTCTTTGTAGAATTACATATTTCATCTATACAAATAATATGAAGATCTTGAATAAACATTTGCTTCTCATCATTAAAGTAAAAATAAAGAACTTTGGAAAATGGCTGGTGCTGAGAGTTCATGGAGGTTAACAAGTGATATGCAGAAGGCAGACTGTGCTTTGGAGATAACATGTATTCATAATTTAATTGGTAAACAATAAAACTTCCAGTGAAAGTTCCAGAAGATGACTTTTCTCCTTAAGATTATAGCACTTCTGAAAAATGTAGTCTCCCTCATGATAAGATATTAGTAAAGTTAAGATTGAAAAGCCACCTTCTTAATTTGTATACTCTTATAGAAGATAACATAACTTCGAAAAAATCATCTATACAAATAATATGAAGATCTTGAATAAACATTTGCTTCTCATCATTAAAGTAAAAATAAAGAACTTTGGAAAATGGCTGGTGCTGAGAGTTCATGGAGGTTAACAAGTGATATGCAGAAGGCAGACTGTGCTTTGGAGATAACATGTATTCATAATTTAATTGGTAAACAATAAAGCTTCCAGTGAAAGTTCCAGAAGATGACTTTTCTCCTTAAGATTATAGCACTTCTGAAAAATGTAGTCTCCCTCATGATAAGATATTAGTAAAGTTAAGATTGAAAAGCCACCTTCTTAATTTGTATACTCTTATAGAAGATAACATAACTTCGAAAAAAGAATGTATGCACTGTGTGTGTGTGTGTGTGTGTGTGTGTGTAACATGATTGAGTCCTTTTTGTTTCTCATTTGGGGTTTGTAATTCACTTATACAGTGAATTTTCTGCTAAAAATTGTAAATACCACATCGTTATCAATATTATGTAGCCCCCTCCCCTCATTTAGTTATTTACCCTTCTAGTTTCTCTTCAGTTGTTAGGAATATACTTATGTTTCCTTCGGCTCTTTTGTTGATTTTGTTTGCTTGCTTTGTCTTTTAAATTTTATTCATTTTCGGCTTCTCTGGGTCTTGCGTTGCTCTGCAGGGCTTTTCTCTAGTTGCAGCGGGCAGGGGCTGCTCCAGTGGGCTTCTCACATGATCTGTGGGCTTCTCGCTGCCGTGGCTTCTCTTGTTATGGAGCACAGGCTTCAGCAGTTGCAGTTCTTGGTCTCTAGAGCATAAGCCCAGTAGTTCTGGTTCACGGGCTTAATTGCTCTGTGGCCTGTGGGATCTTCCCGGACCAGGCATTGAAGTGTCTCCTGCATTAGCTGAAGGCTCCTTTACCTCTGAGCCACCCTGGAAGCTCCTCTTTTGTTGATATAAGTAACACTTAACATTGCTTATCTGAGTAGTACCACCTGTGTGTATGACTTTGTAAAAAGTAGTTTTTTGGTTTCTGAGTGAAAGGTTTAGGAGAATTACCATCAGAAAGTTTGCTGTACCATTGAATATTACAGAATTTTAAGAACTATTTCTCCAGATGAAGTCAACACGGTAAAAGAAGTACAGAGTCCTGACATTTTTATTAAGGCTTGATTTTGCCTATATAATCTTTTCTTTTATTATTAGAGGTTCAGTTCAGTTCAGTTGCTCAGTCGTATCCGACTCTTTGCGACCCCATGAATCGCAGCACACCAGGCCTCCCTGTCCATCACCAACTCCCGGAGTCACTCAGACTCACGTCCATCGAGTCAGTGATGTCATCTAGCCATCTCATCCTCCATCGTCCCCTTCTCCTCCTGCCCCCAATCTCTCCCAGCATCAGAGTCTTTTTCAATGAGTCAACTCTTCGCATGAGGTAGCGAAAGTACTGGGGTTTCAGCTTTAGCATCATTTCTTCCAAAGAAATCCCAGGGCTGATCTCCTTCAGAATGGACTGGTTGGATCTCCGTGCAGTCCAAGGGACTCTCAAGAGTCTTTTCCAACACCACAGTTCAAAAGCATCAATTCTTCAGTGCTTAGCTTTCTTTATAGTCCAGCTCTCACATCCATACATGACTGTAGCCTTGACTAGACGGATCTTTGTTGGCAAAGTAATGTCTCTGCATTTTAATATGCTGTCTAGGTTGATCATAGCTTTCCTTCCAAGGAGCAAGCATCTTTTAATTTCATGGCTGCAGTCATCATCTGCAGTGATTTTGGAGCCCCCCAAAATAAAGTCTGTCACTGTTTCCATTGTTTCCCCATCTATTTGCCATGAAGTGATGGGACCAGATGCCATGATCTTCGTTTTCTGAATGTTGAATTTTAAGCCAACTTTTTCACTCTCCTCTGTCACTTTCACAAGAGGCTCTTTAGTTCTTTGCTTTCTGCCATAAGGGTGGTATCATCTGCATATCTGTGGTTATAGATATTTCTCCCAGCAATCTTGATTCCAGCTTGTGCTCCATTCATCACGGCATTTCACATGATGTACTCTGCATATAAGTTAAATAAGCAGTATGACAATATGCAGGGTTGACATACTCCTTTCCCTATTTGGAACCAGTTTGTTGTTCCATAGCCAGTTCTAACTGTTGCCTCAAAATCTGTTCTCATTATACAATAGTATCTGGTAGAAATGAATGAAACTGTGATGGCTATAACCTTGAGTAAGCAGTATGCAAAGCATTGTTTATTCTGTTTATTCTTTTATATTTCTTCATTCTTGCTTCTGTAGCCCCATCCCAAATTAGTCTTCCTCAAGTCTTTTTGCTCCATCCATTTCCCATCTTTCAGTTTCTAGGCCTGCAGGACAATATCCACATCCACATCTTTATCCATCTGAAATGTTTTCTACTATCTATCTAACTCTTGCTCATCCTTCAGATTGTAACAGAAAATGTCATTTCCTAAGAGAGGCCTTCTTTGACAGATCTCACTAAATTATTCTGCATATCATTTTCTGTCATGGTCCTCTATTCTCCTCTTTCCAGATTCTATAATGAACTATATATAAGGTTCCTTCTTATCTTTGCCACTTTCTCCCCGGTGCCTACTCTGGTTCCTGCAGATTGTGGATGCTCAATAACTGTGTATTAAAGGAATGAGGGGATGAATATACTCTAATACCGACCTAGATGCTATTTAAGCAGCATCATGAAACTTTGCAAGCATCATTAAATCTTTGCACAGTCAGGAGCTGTTGTTAGTTTTTATTATTGTTCAGTTTTGTTTTCTTTCTGGGGATGGAATCAGAAATTTAATAGTTGTTAAGCTGGAGAAATTTAATTACATTGGGTTTGTTAATCTGGTATAGTCCAGAGTTATTTCTTTTAATCAGCTGAGGATTATGTTTTCATGTGATGATTTAGAAAGGATAAAAAGGGCCTTGCAGCCAAAAGCATCACTCTTTTGCCTGCTGATCATAATTAGAACCAGGGTCCAGAGTCTGTTTTAAAATAAAACCAAATAGCACAGAGACATCAGATTTACAAGTGAAACTACTTTCCACATATTTATTTGTTGTACTTTACTTAAGTGCTTAAATTAGCATAGGTTTAAAATTAGCATATTTAAAATTTGTACAGAGAAGCTTGAGACTGGAGCTTGATATTTCCATGTTATATTTCTTAATGCAAATTACATAAAGTTTCAAAATCCCTGTGACAGAAGCACTGTTGAGTGGTTTCTTGGTTATTACTCAGAAGTTTATGAAATATACGAATATATGCAGGTGTCTTTGGTACACAAGTCTCTTCATGAGGCCGGTGAATAATATTCAAAATAATAATATTTGAAATAATTGTCATCTTCTTAAATATTTTATATCATGCCAGATTATTTTTTTAAACAATTTTTTAGTTCCTTTTTTCCAGTTGTATCAATCCGAAACACTTCAGCCTTTTGGCTCCATCCTAATTTCTGAGCCATATTCTGTATCTCATATGACGGTATTCCCTTCTTATAACTTTGTTTGGCTCTGTTAGTTTGAAATTGTTAAAAAATATCATGTTACTTACTTACTTAACTCTTGAATAACTTTTAAACTTCAGCCTCACTTACCTGATTTCAGTTTCTGGATTTTGCCGAGATCTTTTCTACCTTGTTGCCTCTTCAAGTTGCTTCCACTTCCTGAAAAGCTCTTCCTCTGAGTCTTCACATTTTTAGAGTAGGGGCAGAGATCCAGGTGTAAGTATCACCTCCTTAGATGGGTCTTCTTTGACTACTATCTAAAATAGATTGTCCCACTCAATAAATATTTTGAGTGTTCATTGATTGGTTTTTTTTTTTCCCAAGTGTGTTACCTATCTTTAAAGGAATAATTGAAGTTCTTATTTTTGAAACATTTTCTGAATAGTGAGTGCTAGCATGTGAAGTTTTTGTTTTTTTTAAATTTTTTGCTATTTGTCAAAGCATTGTAGTTGGTAGTGTAGAAGCAGAGTTCAGTCTTGGTTCTTCGATGTATGAAAACTGTTAATATTTGAGGGACACTTAGGGTCCTCAGGCCTCACAGGAGAGTAGCTGAGCTCACCTGCCAGTCAGGGAAGAGTTGGTTGGGGAGTTACGTAGGAGTGGCAGCTAGATACAGGCAGCGATTGTGTCATGAAAGATGTCGTAAAGGAGTATGGGAGGTCACAGCTAGCTCAGGAGTGTGTGAAACCATACTGTGTTGGGGTTCTGAGGTGTTAGGTATCTCAGCAGGGTGGGCTTCTGGGGATTTTGGTTGTCTTTTTATACTTTTCTCTTTCTCTAACCAAGCTATGAGAATGGTTACGTTTCTGATGAAGGGTAGAGGGGAGAGTATATATCAAGAAGAAAAGGTAATTAATAGTGTATCGTACGTTTCACATTTAAATAACTTAAGCTTTGCATTTTGGGTATTCATTGTTAGCTGTTCATTTTGAAGTTTGGTGTTACTAATTAGTACGTTTGGTGCTTCACTCGTTGCTTTGTACTAGATCACATGCCCTATGCACGCAGGGGATTCAGGGAGCATCTGAAAGAACAGACCCAGATTTTGAGAACAGAATTTGCCTTTTAAGTTTGGTGAGTTTTCTTCATTGTGCCCTAACTCAGTTTACACTAGACCTTGCACTTTCCATTAGGCTCCACATGAGGTAAGCATTGGATTATATGCAGATGTGCATCTTACTCTGATCAGTTTTGTCTCTGAAATGATACAGCCAGATATTTTTCTGTCCTATAACTTCAACTTTAAAATTTAATCTTAGCCTGCAGGATTGTTTGTTTTGAAATAAACTTTCAGAGACAGAAATGGTTCTTTAAAAGAAAAAAAAGTGTAATTCTGATCTGTGGCCTGTCTCTCACAACATAATCTGATTGATCTTTCTTATTCTATGATGTTTTATATGTTTGATACTGTATCAAGGTTACCAACGCAGAAAAACTTTCAGATTGTTGTGTTGCTGATTCAAGGGAAGTGTAATATTACATACAGAGGAAAATCCTTGGATAGGAAATGTTGCTTCCTCTAGGAAATGAAGTACGAGGATCTAATGTCTGTCATATAAACAGGGGCCGACCTTATTAGGCAGTTTTGGATACCTGTTCAGTGGTTTTATTGGAAGGCTTTTCTTATCATGATTCTTGAGGATTTATGCACTCATTATACCGCAGACAGTCTAACCAGTTGTTTTGATGTTGACAGCAGTGCATTATGGGAGAGGAGGAGAAAGTACAGATTATAACTGTACATTGTTGCTCTCTTATTTGTTTCTTAATGTCTAAAGCAGTAGAATTCCTCAGTAAGGGTTCCAGGGAAGAGAAAGAGGAGAAGTCGCTCTTACTTTCAGAGACAGAAATGGTTCTTTAAAAGTAAAAAAAGTGTAATTCTGATCTGTGGCCTGTCTCTCACAACATAATCTGATTGATCTTTCTTATTCTATGATGTTTTATATGTTTGATACTGTATCAAGGTTACCAACGCAGAAAAACTTTCAGATTGTTGTGTTGCTGATTCAAGGGAAGTGTAATATTACATACAGAGGAAAATCCTTGGATAGGAAATGTTGCTTCCTCTAGGAAATGAAGTACGAGGATCTAATGTCTGTCATATAAACAGGGGCCGACCTTATTAGGCAGTTTTGGATACCTGTTCAGTGGTTTTATTGGAAGGCTTTTCTTATCATGATTCTTGAGGATTTATGCACTCATTATACCGCAGACAGTCTAACCAGTTGTTTTGATGTTGACAGCAGTGCATTATGGGAGAGGAGGAGAAAGTACAGATTATAACTGTACATTGTTGCTCTCTTATTTGTTTCTTAATGTCTAAAGCAGTAGAATTCCTCGGTAAGGGTTCCAGGGAAGAGAAAGAGGAGAAGTCGCTCTGTCGTGTCCGACTCTTTGCGACCCCATGAACTGCAGCCTACCAGGGTCCTCTGTCCATGGGATTTTCCAGGCAGTACTGGAGTGGGTTGCCATTGAAAGTGGAGGCAAGTCAACCACATTTGATTGTTAGGGTCTTTGAGTTTATAGGTGTATTAACTAACTAAACATGAAATGAGATATATCCCTTTAAGTTAAAACTGTCAGTATGTGCAGATACTATTTAAAATACTGTTATTAGGATGGTATTGACTTAAATTTCCAGCAGTGATAAATAAATTTGCAACTCCTTATAATGTTTTTTAATTCAGGAATTTCTCTTCCACAGGGATAATCAATAAGTGTGAAGAAATGTTTCCAGAATAGTAATAGTGTATCTTAAAAATATTTGTGTACTATGCTAGACTGATAGGAAATTTTATTTTACATTTTTATTATTTTTAAAAAATCTTATTTAATTTTTGGCTGCCCTGGGTCTTTGTTGCTGCACGCGTTTTTTTCCCCTAGTTGCAGAGAGTAGGGGCTACTCTTGGGGTTCACGGGTTTCTCACTGTGGGGGCCTCTCTCATTGCACAGCATGGGTTCTAGGCTCACAGGGCTTCAGTAGGTGCAACCACGGGCTTAGTTGCTCTGCGTCATGTGAGATCTTCCAGGATCAGGGATCAAACCTGTGTCTTCTGCACTGGCAGGGGTATTCTTATCCACTGTGCCATCAGGGGAGTCCAGGAAGTTTTAAGTGAAAGTAAATGCTAGCTAACTTTTGAAAGAATTTTTGTTTTAGAATTTAGCTGTAAGATAGTTGGGAGAATTGTGAAATGACACAGGATTAGGAACTACTAATTACTACTGATACAGGGTCTTCCCACAGAAACTGAGAATAAAGAGAAAATTTTGATTTTAGAAGGAGATCTTCCATATCATGAAGATAGCTGCAGTGTTTGTGTGTAGGAGTTGATCTTCCGCCTTCACTGTGAAAAAACAACTGTATAGAAAAACAGTATTCATTACATTTATTTCACCTGAGTGTTTGATGTTGAAGTGTTCATCATAAGCACAAAACCAGATTGAAAAGGTTACTTCTATTTCCTGAAGCAGGCATATTTCATGAGCCTTATAAAAATAATATTTAAAAATTTTATCATTAGAGGATATTACAATGTCTCTTTAGTAGTTACTGTATAAGAAGATAGGAGAAAAAAATTGATCCCTTAAATTGTTCTTTGTTTGCACGAAGGCAATAACATAAAAAGTATTGGAGCAAGTTTTTCATGTTAAATTTTCTGGTCTAGAAATTTGGTATAGAATTTCCCTAGAAGCTTCTGTTCCATTGTGGTTAAAATGTTTTCTCACCTTTGTGAACAACCTCATTACTGCCTATGTAGGTGAGATGTTGAAATGTGCCTGGAGAAAGTGGTGTAAAACTTCCTTTGACCTTTTCTGGACTCAGGGCTGAGATACCTTAGACCTGCTGCTTATTTTTAAAATCAAGTATGTTGTGTTCAAATGGTAAAGTTGATTTAAGAAACTTCAATTTGTTTTATATATAATCATCTTTTGCTTCTAAATTTATCACTGAAAGAAAGGTAAAAAATATTTTGCCTCAGGGTCAAGAGTAATGTTACTTAAATTTATTGATGCATAGTTGTTTATTTTCTATTCTATGCTAAAAAAACCCCCTTGAGACTAAAATGAGAAAATACTCATTTTGGTGGTAATAAAAGTGTTTAGTATTTCATATAATCCTGCTTTTAATGTAGTTTGGCATCACTGTTAATTTTTCTTTTTTTTTTATTTAAGGAAAGACAGTCTAGTTTGGCTTATTTCACTCAGTGAAATGTCATTTAATGTCTAATGAAAATCATTTTGGAATTTCCATTGCTATCTCTATTAAAGACAGCTGCTAATTTTTCAGAAAACTCATTTTGCTACTTTCTTTCATAATGTGTTCCCTCATTTTTATCCACCCATAGTAAAGAGTATTTCCTGGGCTCGTGTGGGCCTGATGTGGCCTTGTGAGTAAGTTCTGACTAACTGGATATGAACAGAAGTGAGGCTTCTAGATCATGACCTTAAAGGGAGTCCACATGCCCTCCTCTCCGTCTTCTTCTGGCTCGCTAGTGGCTACAATGGGTTGAGTCACCTTGGGCCACATGGAGGGGAGCTATGGCATAGGAATGACCCAGCTCCAAGAAAGAAGGAGCCCCAGTCAATGACTGCGAGCTCTCTCGCCAACGAGAGCTCCTATATACTTTTAGGTGAGAGGGACAGAAACACCAGTGGAAGCTGCTACTGTTCTGTCTCTGCCACACCAGCCAAAACTAGATGCCAGCAGTCACCACTCTGCTCAGAGTAATCATCGTTTCTGCCACATTCTTCTGAGATTGTTTGAGATTTGTATAATAGGAATAGGTGAAGTCATGGCCATATGAAGTAGAGCTTCATTAACTGTGCCTTGCTTAGCTAAAAACTAAGCACTGGATTCATGCTAATGAGACTCTTTTAAAATGCACATTGGGTCTACGTTAAACGAATTATGACCATCCCTAGTTGTTGGGTTTTATGACACATTGAGGGTTTAACAGGATATTGTCTGCTGATGGTCCAGATTTCCTGTGTTTTTGTCTTTGTGTCTGCTCTCCTGTACCTTCCTTCCTTTATTTTTGTCCCCAGGTCTTTCTCTTCTACTTCTCTGTTTTGCCGGTGTCTGGGGAAGCTTTTGGTGCATGCTCTCCCTGCCCGGTTCACCAGAGCTCCAGGACCTTTCTAGAGCCAGGTGCCTGGCCCTGATCCTGAACACATACACACTGGTGAAATTCAACTACTTACCTGGGGAGTTGGCGAGCTTCTATTATAATGGATGGAAAAATGCCCTCTGCTTTACAACCTTTTAGACTAAAAAATACCACTTACAAGAAATTATGAATGTTATAGGAACCACCGACTGTGTGGGAGATGAGTACCAGGAAAAAAAAAATGTTTCAAAATGATGAGTGTGAAATTTTCAGAAGGCATTGTTTGATTTGTCATTTTCAGTCCAAAAGGCAACTTACATCTTCGCAGGGGAGATGGGTAGAGCTTTATTGAATGATCTGGTTCAGTCTCAAGTAATTTAGTTATGTTTCATTATAATAAAGTACTTTGTCCTTGCAAAGTAATCATGAATTATGTGTGAAGCCCTAGGTGGGGAAAGTTTGAAGGAGGACAGTGTTTTAAGAACAGCCCAAATCCTCTTGTCGATGTCCTTTCTCATCTCTTATTTTTATGGCTCTGCCAAATTCCATTGCGTTCTGTATGTGTATATATAATTGCATGCAGATGTCGGGCATCTTTCATTTTCAAGAAAACTAGGGGATGGCCAGTTGTAATCTTCCTTGCCTGTGATTCATTCACATTTTGAAATTCAGTGTATATAGGAACGGAAAAGAAGGAACATTTCGTTCCACATCAACCTATACAAACTTTCAAGCACTATGGTCTATATCCTGATCCTTGAGCAATATTGAAAACCTCTCATTTTGCTGGAGCAGCATATAGTCCAAAACTCTTCACGCTCAGAAAGTTTTCCTGTCAAGGCTTCCAGAGTCTTCTGACTCCCATTGCAGTCACATTCTTGGAGATGTCAATATTAGTCTTCATTGTGTATTCTGGTGTTTAAATGGGACTTTGCCCTACAGTCTTTTGACACTTCAGATGCAACTGTGATTCTCAGCTTGTTGACTTCACTGTCAGGAACTCTTATCGTTATTCTGCTCAGCCGTGTGTATCCCTGGCCAAGTCCTGCTACCCTCAGGATCTTTAATTCCAAAATCTCATTCTGCAAACTCACCCATAGTCCTTCTGCCTTTCTTATTTCCTTGTACTCATAAAATCTTCCTTTCAATTTTATTGATATTCTCCATTATTCGTATTCTGTTCTCTGGTCTTTTGAATGTCTTCAGGCTTCTTTCATTTCCATACTCATTTTGGATCACACTAATCATTAGCTAGATGGATCTGAGTTCAAACTCTAGTTCTCCAAGTTATTTACGCTGTGTTGATAGTTATTTACGGTGTATTGATGTTAATAATGTGCTGATTCATCTTGATGTTTGGTAGAAATCAGCTTTACAATACTGTAAAGGAGTTATCCGACTAAAAATAAATACCAAGGGCTCTCAAAGAACAGAAATTTACCTAGCTTGTCTGCATCTCAAAATTCTTACTTGTAAGAAGTATATTATAATATCCATCTTGTGGAGTGGTTGAAGGTATAAATAGAAAAGTGTTGGTTAACTGCCTAATATAGTTTAAGGCCATTAGTTGTTATTAATGTGAGCTGCTTTTATTTTCACTTAGTAAAGAGAATAATAAATGAAGAAAAGGTGAATGAAGTTGGGGACAGAATAATGCAGAGCTAAGGAATATAGATTTGTAAGTTCTTCAGCAGTGAAGTAGCACCATTTAAAATTCATGTGAAAGGTTTTCCCCAAAAAACAGTTTGTGTGATAGTAATAAAGACAAGAGAACAGAGTAGGCAGTTTGTTGTAAGATATTTCCAGGTTATCATATCTTGTTTCATATTTTATCTTTTAAAAATATAGATCATGTCTAATACTGTACTGTTACATTTTGTACCACATAGTTTTATTCTTTATGGCTGACTTAATAGAGAACATTTTATGTATGTGGTAAATGTGAGTTTATTTCTGTAGTCAAGGAGATAATGAGTTTCTTTTGATGTATCTACTGTCTCGTTGCACTAATTGAATTGTATGGTGAACTCGTGTCTCCATAAATAAAACTAGCGACCTGTCGTGCTGGAGCCATTGAAATGCTAAAGTGCTTGACTTTAGGTTTCCAAAGCATTTGGATATGTTGTTTAGGTGCTAAGTCAAAGCAGTCTCCTCAGGAACATCAATCTTACTAAATTGATGTCTAATCTCTGTGAATTTATATGTTATCAAAATACTTTCAAAGGTGACATTCATATTTGAAATGAAATATGAATGAAAAGACTGGGGTTCACTTGATGTCGTGCAGAGTGACTGCTTAACATCAGCCTAGGATGGTGATGCCATTCTTTCTTATGCTACTGTTCTCACCTATTCTCGTCAGGATAGGTCAGTGAGAAAAGATGAGAATTTCAACGAATGGCAAACACTTTGTACCTTTTAATAAGAAGTTGTTTTAGTTTGAAAACTGAGAAAAGAGCTGCATGGCAGCCCAGTTGTTAGTTTATCTTACCCTCAAACTTTTATGAATTCGTTTATTTATTAATCGGTTCCTTAATATGATTTGTTGAACACCTACACTGTCCAGATTCTGTTGTAGTTACACAGACTAGTTGTGAATTGTTGAGCCTGATTCCTCTTCCATATGAATTAGAGAGTAGATAGAAAATACCAGAAAAGCTGAACAGTATCTGAATTTTGCTTTGAATGTTTTTTTTTTTCTATTCTTTTCCTTCTCCCTTTCGCCCTTTTCCTCTCTGTCTCCTTTCCATCCCAGCTCTTCCTTTCTTCCCCATCGCGGGGCTTAAGGAGATGAGGAGATGGGACCTTGGAGGGGAAGATGGTTTAAGGGAACTATTTTCCAACCATGAGTTTGAGTCTCATCACAGTGTCTGATAAGCCATTAGCTGCAGAACTTTGGAAAGAAGAGAGAGCCATGACTGGCTCGGTCTCTTCATTCCACTCTTATCTGGTGAAGGACGCTCAGGGTGCCAGTTATGCCCCAGGCTTGAAGATTCACTGGTAAGACTGTGCCATCTGTCCTTGTGGAGTAGACATTCTACTGGGAGAGACAGACCTCAAAATCAACCTACACAGCATGTTAGAATCTCACTTGGTGATACGTCAAGAAAGAGAGTAATCTCTAGGATAAGAGGCTAGCTGGTTGCACTCTAGGATTGTTGGCGTGGCTCTGTCATTTCCTAACACTTGCCCAAGGTGTGTGGACAGGTCCTCTTCTTGTGAGTCCTAGAGGAAGGCAGAAGGAAGGTAGAAGAGTGAAACCTCCCTCTCAGGGGTGGTGTGAAGGGGAAGAAGGTTGGAGGCTGATCCTGTTCTCACTGCCTCTGCCACCCCATTGTGGTTCCTGTATCAGGCTGAGCTGTCAGCTTCTCCTCCATTTCCACCACCTGGATGTCCCCAATTCGTATAAAAATCCTCTCTTAGGTTGTTAAGCCAGTTGTGAGTAAGAATGGGCTAGATGATGGGCACCAGGGAAGGGTACATAGAAGAAAGGGGCCCGGAGGGCAGAGGGTGGAATTCACGCAAGACAGCCTGAGTCTACATCACAGTTGCCCCGAGCCAGTGCTGTGTTTGTGCTATTCAGCCCTCTTAAAGTGACATTTGGTTTAGGTTCTGTTGACTGACTGATAAGTATAGTTGGTTTACAGTGTGGTGCCAATCTCTGCTGTACAGTATGGTTTAAGTTCTTGGTACACATTTGTTGACTGTAGTGGCCTTGCTGAGACAGAAGAACACCAGCCGATTGTCCATTGTACACATATAAACAGGAGGGTGTTTGACCTAGGCTGTGGTTACAGTCTCCACAAACTGTACCCTTTGCAAGGCCCCTGAAACATAAACTTGGCTTTGAAAGAAAGAAGATGCGGCTATCTCACATTCATCCTTGAAGAGTGACTAGGGCCATAGAGGGCATTCCAGGGGATTTGAGAACCCGTAAATGTGGAGTATGGGGAATACAGAAAGAAAACACTCCTAGGCTTAGGTTTGAAGATTCCCAGTTAACTACCTGCTTCTCTGAAGACTGATGATGGGGAGAAGAGTCATGAAAGAGAGGGAGTTTCAGGGAACCTCTGAGTTCAAAGGGTAAAGTAGGATCAGAGACCATGTAGGAAGAAATGGGGACAAAGAAGCTTATTGTTTTTTTTTTTTTTTTTAAAGAAAGTGAAGCGTGGCAGGGACATTGAGAGTCCGCTATTTAGCAAGGAGATGGGGAGTCAGCTATTTAGAATTCGTAGTAGAGCCAGAGCTGGGGAGGGGCAGGCATTGAGGAAGGTGGATGATAGAGAAATGATAAGCCTGGAAGCTCACAGGCGCCCTGCAGGGTGCTTCCTACCCTGAGCTGGGGAGAATTTCCAGGCTCAGAGTTTAGGAGACCTTGGCAAGTTAGAGCTCAGCACTAGAGAAGATTAGTTGCAGCTTGAAACACAGAGGGTAATTGGGACCAAGACAGAAAAGCATCCTCCTTTCAAAGGTCAGAACTCAGCCCATCATGGGCACTCCAAGAGTAACCGAGTTGGAAAGGCAGTCTAGCCCAGTTTCAAAGTGTGCAGATGGCTGAATGGGGAGGTTTGAGATAGACTGATTGATTTAGAAGTAGGATAGAAGCTATATAATCCCGTAACCTAAAACCTTCCGTGTGTTCCTTAAACTGGTTACTTTGAACTCAAGATTTTGGTATAACGTAAATGTGGTCTATGGAACTGAAGATGTCTGTATTGAACTGCTTTGGGCCAGACAGGGGCCTGGGGTGCCAAGAGCAGTGCCCATCCTAGGGGTTCTGGCTAGAGGGGAGACTGTCCTTCTCCGACTTTACCCTTAGTGGTGTGAGCAGCAGGTCTCCAAGAGAAGCCGAGTCGAGGTCAGGCCAGGGAGCCTTCTGTGCTGCGTGGTTTTGTCAGTGACACTGATCATAGCCAGAAGCAGCTGTTTAGTGAAGTTCAAACTTGCTCTCTCTTTTCAGTAGAAGCAGGAAGAATGTCAGAGGCGATGTTTGAACTTTAGGACCTTTTATAAGGGCCTAAGATAAAACTGTTTAGGCCTTCTGTCTGTCATTTCACTTATCAAATTCAAGCACGGCCTTCTAATTTCAACACACTTAGTTTCTGGAGATGAATAGGGCATTGAACGGGTTCTATAAACAAGTACATATTTCTGAGGCATAACAGGAACACGAGCAGCACAAACAGCATGTCAGTAGGATAGGGGCTGTGCTGAGAGGAGCAAGGCTGCAGCCCTTTCTTTGCTCCAGTCTGGGGATGCAACTCTGTTGTTCTTGATTTAAGGAGCAGTGAAGTTATAAATCAGAAAACACTGATGTACCTACTCACCATTAGTCAGGTCTGCAGACAGTGCCACAGGGAGATGATATATGAGTAATATTATAGTCTGATTAAACACACATTGCTTTTTAAAGAAATCACAAGATGAAATGGCAAAACAAAACGGATAGAATTGTTAGTGTACTAAGAATAGTGGAGGAGACTCTGAAGAAAATTTATACTTCTATCACATGGGAGGTCTGTTTTTTCATCCTCCTCTGAAAAGGTCCCTTCACTCAGTTTTAGATTTAACTTGCTTCCCTTGGCTCTGATTGTGTCTAGCAGATGTAACAGAGTGAGAGCATTATTTGGGTTCACTCTCGAGGATGAGATCCCATTCATGGTACCCCAAATTGAGAGCCCCAGTTCATTCCTAAATTGACCAACCATGGAAGGACTTAGCATCTTTGCCTTAGCATCTTTGCATACTCATCCTCAGCATAGGACCTGAGCTATTGGAGTTAGTAAAGAATTATGCCTGAGAACTGTCAAGGCATTTTGTTTATTTCGTATTCATCACCTTTTCTTGAGCAGTTTTCCTGTGCCTCTTGTGTTTAGAGATACTGTTTAACATTATCCCATTCAAAAGTGTAATTTGTTAAATAGGTTAAATGCATGTGACTATATGTGTGTATGTGCGTGAACGTCCCCCCCCCACTGTATTCATATATAAATGCATGTGAATAAGATAATTATAAATTAAACTTGTAATTTAGCAAATCACAGCAAATTCATTAAAGAAATTATGTATCAATACAGTGGACATTTATTGATACATTTGTAAAAATAAAGTTGTATCTCTATTTGGTGGTATAGAACGATTTTTAAAGGTTTTACAGAAATAAAAAGAACACAAAGCAGGGTGCAGCAGTGTGTTTAGTATGATAACATGATGTGAACAGGAATATATACAGACAGGTTCACATCTATGCTTGTTTACATTTGACCATGAGAAGAGGTAAAATGGGATGGAGTCATGACCTTGGAAGTAAGAAGCTCTGTTTCTTAGTAGAGAAGAAGTTGAATAAAGATATAGAGAAATATTGAAATACTGAAAAATTAGTTGAGGAATAAAAGAAGGGAAGTTAGGGCAAATTCTATGTGTATGTGTATTTTAAATGCATATTTTAATTTGTGGGACTTTGGAGAAAGCTGGGTCAAGGGTCGGATGATTGCAGCGCCTTCTTCCATGTTTAGGTAAGAGTACAAATACATGCTGGGCACTTGCATGCTGAAGTGCGACTCAGCATTGTAAATCAGTTTCTTTTTCTACCTGCCTTGCAGAAATTTTCTTTTCTTTTTTTCTTTGCAGTAACATTTATATGAATCTGTATTCTTACTGTGAAATTTCAGCATCCGGTCTGTAGACTTTTTTTGTGATAGGATACTGCCTATTGGTAGAACTAGAAATGGCTTACTGGTTAGTCATTTTCTCTGGTATTTGACCTTTAGGAGGGTGAATGTGTAAACTTTTGAAACTGTTTGGCTCTGAAATATTGATGGATCTCTTAGGCAGATAAGTATTTGAATAGTAGGTTATATGTGATCTTTAAGGGACTAGGATTTTGAATAACGTTAAACAAGCACTGAAATTATTTTGTGTTTGTATCTCAGGGACAGCAGAATGACTACCCAGATCACTTTTCTGAATCCCATAAAATTAAGAAAAAGCTGCTGCTGCTGCTGCTAAGTTGCTTCAGTCGTGTCCGACTCTGTCCAACCCCATAGACAGCAGCCCACCAGGCTTCTCTGTCCATGGGATTTTCTAGGCAAGAACACTGGAGTGAGTTGCCATTTCCTTCTCCATAAGAAAATAGAAATGATGGGATATTTAATTTTATTTGGCATTTATATAAAAATTAAATGTTGGCAATCACCATGTCCTACCTTTAAGGACCTGGTAAAATTTAACCTGTATTTTTATGAACTTCCATTAAAATTGTTGGATTATTGGGTTTGAAATTAAAATTTCTTTTTCCCCACTAAAGAACAAAATGGAATGGGAAGTAGCAAAGTTGGAAAACAAACTTTCTAGGACTTTTAAAGCCATATGAATGTTCATCTTATCAGTTCTGTTGATTTTCTTGGTGGGACAAAATCTGGCTTTTCTGTATGTATTTTCTTGATTTTTACAATAAAAGATTCTTTACAATCATCCTAATGAATTTTTTTCTGTAATTCTTGAGGTTTTACCTTTTTGTGTATGTGTGAGATTCATATAACTCAGTTTTGATATTGGGTTTAGAACAAATGAGTTGATGTTCCCTCTATAAGCACAAACAGGTTATTTTCCTGTGTCATGCAAGAACAAAGAAGTGGGTGAGAGGGGTAATTGGGAGAGAACTGCTAACTGATGAGGATGAACTTTGATATCTTAGCCATGCATTTATATATGACATTTTTTTTCTTAGAATCAAATTATATGTCATTTCTCTCACTCCCTCACCAGTCTTGCTCGCACTACTTTAAATTTTTTCTGCTAGCTGCTTCCTTCTAAGTCTACTAGCTTGCATCTGTGGATTTCATCTATAAAGATGACATTGTAATCTTAGAAATATTTATTCTACATAACAGGAAAATAGTGTATCAACAGAATTTTGGATTTATTTGATATTCCATATGTAGGATGAGTAAAACTGAAAGGAAACATGGTATCCATTTAAAGAATTTTGCAGTGTAGTGATTTAGTGAAAAGTTCTGATGATACTGTATTTCTAGAAATGAAAACTGAAACTTTTCAGGAGCAAGGAAACAAAGACATAAGAAATGCAGCAAGGAAAAAACCATACTATTGATTACTTCTGGCCTGAAGCTGAGTTGTAAAACCCCTCAGGCGTGTAGAAACTAGTATTAGCTACTTCCACCTTATGTGTTTTTGAGTCTGTTCATTTGATTTTCTGCAAAACTTCATGCCTCCACTTTAAATATTTATGTTTATACTTTTCAAGTGGTTTCCACAATGGTTGACTATATATAGCTGATATATGAGTCTAGATTTATTGAGTTATATTTAACATTTTACCTAGTATGTTGGAAGCATATTGGCTACATGTTAATTAAAAGGCTGACAGAGATTGAGATGGTTGGATAGCATCACTGATTCAATGGACACGAACTTGGCCAAACTCCGGGAGATAGTGAGGGATGGGGAGGGCTGGCATGCTGCAGCCTATGGGTTTGCTGAGTCAGACATGACTTAGCGTCGGAATAGCAACAACAAGAAGTAGAAGGATTTCTGTTTCGCAGATTTACAGGTCCAGTTGTGAAGTTAAGTCAGAGAGAGTTAAGTTGAAACAAACTTTTTCATTTTCCTTTTGCTTTTGAACATAACAGGTTTCTCTGAGGATTTTTTTTTTTTAAACAAGTTAGTAGCACCAGGAGATCCTTATTTTCTAAATCTAGCTCTCTAGTCTTTAATTTTTCTATGTCCTACCCTATACTTCATGAACAAAGACTTCCCAGCTGGCTCAGTGGTAAAGAAGCCACCTGTCAGTGCAAGAGATGCAGGAGATGAGGGTTTGATCCCTGGGGTGGGAAGATTCCCTGGAGGAGGAAATGGCAACCCACTCCAGTATTCTTGCCTGAGAATCCGATGGACAGAGGAGCCTGGTGAGCTGTAGTTCATACGCTTGAAAAGAGTCAGACACAGCTGAGACTAAGCATGCACACACACATACTTCATGAACTGTTAACTTAAGATCTTAAAGTGAGAGAGTAGCTTAAAATAAATATATTTTATTGCTTATGATTGTTTCTCACCATTACCCACTTTTCTAAACTTCTCTAAGCTTTTTAAAATTATTAAATAATTCATAATTTCTGTTGTGTTTATAATTATTTAAACAGTATTTGCATTAAATTCAGTGCTGATGCACAGTTGAATTTATTATTGCCTTAATTAAGAAAAAGTCTATTTCTCAGCATTTGTGTGATGTACAAAAACTGTGTAGTCATTGTGCTTTATTTTTAAATTGCTTTCTTACTTTCAATAGAGCACCCATTCCATTACCTTTACAATGTCTGTCAGGTTTCCTTAACTACAGTGTAAATCAATACCTGGAGATTTTATGTCTTAACCATACTTTTGTCAGTATGGGAATATAATCTTAATAAGTTGATTGTTGATGATGGTGAATCTTAAAATTAATGGCTTATTTACTGTATTGAATTATTATGGCTTTAAGTGTTTTTGTATTTAAGTGTGGTGTCTGATTTAATAAGATAATACCTGTAAATACATTTTTATTGTTACCAATTTGTTTCCATTTTTTGTAGTAATTTTGTGTGAAATTTTTTCAGGATAAGTTTTCATTAAGTTGATGGAGTTAGTGGTATTGTGACGTATTTAAATGGAAACACATGGATTTCTGGAATCTAGGATATTTTAAAAAGCTATAATTTAATTCAACCTTTTGAAACAATGATTGTTTATTTTCACAAATGTATTTTTATTCCTGGAAACAAGTTTCAGCATAATGATTTAAAATGATAAATTGATAGACATAACACATAATAAGGCAAATTGGATTTTTATTGGCTGTGTTCTTTGCTTTCTGTAAATACCTATATATCTTTCTATATAATACTTTAGACATCCAAAATGCTTATTAAAAAACTAGCTTCTTTCTCACATCAAGCTGAAAACTTGCATCAGTCACTTTTCTGCCTACCTTTATTGCTGAACTAGTGGTGCACACAACTCTTGAAATTCTCCTAAACAATGTTATTTCTTGGATTGGGGCTTGTTATATTCCCGTTTCCAGAACTTGCTGTAAGATTTCCTTTGACCTCATGGTTCACCTCAGTGGCTTGGCCTCTGCTGCACTGCTTACTGCTTTGTGAAATAGTCAAGACTCTGGTTTTCAGTAATGTTTATCTGTCTCAATTCCTTTCTTACCTCTAAACTATTTCTTTGGCATTCCTTTTTTGGAATTCGTAAATGCTGGTATTCCCCAAGGCTCAGTCTTCAACTCAGATCTACCTTTTTCTTGGTGATTTTATTTAATTCTCAACTATCTTTTTGTCATGCTTATGGTTCTCTTGTCTCTAATCCTTTCTGTTCAAACTAAGTGCTTGCTCCATATTGCCCATAAATACATATGCTTGGAAGTCATCACACTGACTCAAATTAATGGGCCTGAACTCCTCATACTACCTGGTCCTTGCTTCTGTTAGTGTCATCAAGCTTCATGTCATCTATGACTACTCGTCCTTGTATTTATTTATCCTATTCATGTAGTCCTGATTTCTGTTGAATCCTATTTTAAAAATAATCTCTGTTGCTGCTTCTTGTTCCCTGTTCTTGCAAATGAGTAATTTCAGCCTTCCCTCACTCGTGGTTAGATCACTGTCAATGGCTGGCCTTGAGTATCTGGTTCCTCCTCTGTGCTAAAGCAAGGGGAATCTTTTTTTCTTTTAACACTTCAGTCCCTATTGGAGGCATTTGCCTTTGTTGCACAAGATTAAACATCTTCTTTGTAAGCTGGTTTACCTATCCAGTCCCATTTCTCACTACTTCAGACTTGTCACCGTCTGTTTTTCATTTGCTCATTTTCTTAGAAACATGCCATACTCATTCTTATCTTTTTGCCTTTGGTCATGATTTCCCCTCCCACCCATCTGGGATTTCTTCATCGTACAGACCCATTTCCTGTTCCATTCTTCCATGAGTCCTTAGACCAGTTTGATTTCTTCTTTTCTTGAAAGAATTTTAGCTCTTAAAAGCTGAATACTGATGTATGCCAAAGTATACTTTATTTTTCATTGCTTGCGGTTGTGGTAAACCTGTCACTTCAATTGCTTTTGGATTTCTTTGGAGAAGATCATTTATTTCTGGGATCCCCTTCAGTGGGGCTTCCCTGGTGGCTCAGACCATACAGAATCCACCTGCAATGAGGGAGACCTGAATTCGATCCCTGGATTGGGAAAATCTCTTGGAGGAGGGCGTGACAACCCTCTCCAGTATTCTTGCTTGGAGAATCCCCATGGGCAGAACATCCTGGTGGGCTACAGTCCATGGAGTTGCAAAGAGTCGGACACGACTGAGCGACTAAGCACAGCACAGCACAGCAACCCCTCAGTAGTACTGGATCTCTGTTTTGGTGCTCAGTAAGCCTGATGGTTGATTTAATTGATTAAGGAGGTGATAATTCAACATTCATATAGACTTTGTTTCTTAAAAGTATTTAGCTGGATATTGGGTGAACAGACCGTGTACTAGACAGACACATAAAGCAAATTCAGTTTATGCACAATTGACTCCTGTAGCTACTTCTAAAAGATACTTTCTGCCGGTTTTAAACTTTTTTCCTGGAGCACTTTTTAAAAAAAATGTTTTTAGCGTAGGGAATGATGAATAGTCTTTGTAAGAGTTCATTAATGCGCTCGGAACCCTAGGTGTAATAAAAGAACTTTAACAAGTAAGAATTAAATTTTGGAGGAGTGAGAGTCTAAGCGCTAAGCATGAAGACTGGGCAAGCACGCTTAGTGGCTGTCTAAATGGCGTAGATGAAATTGACAAGTTTACTTGATGTGACTTGGAGGTAGTCAGCTAGCTCTGACTAATTATATGGGTTAGCACAGTGGAAGTCAAGATTGTCAGAGACTACCATGCAATCTTTTGTATGTTTCAGAGGAATGGATAAAAATTATGTATTGATATTTCATTGTAATATAAATCTACTAATAATCTTTAATCTAATAATTATTCCCATGGTTTTTCTTGGCATTGTTTGAATGAGATGGATGCTTTTGCTTTTATTTCTCTCCTTTTACTACTACACTCAAAGGAAGGAAAGATATTTTTATTAATCATTTAATAAAGGCATGGATGTCTACATGTGTATAAGGTATATTCTCCCTAGATTTAAAGCTCCTTGATATCTGAAGGAGATATCAATCTGGAAAATAATGTAGGTATACAAGAGACATTATGATTTTGTGTAGAAGGGTGCTGGTAATTGATTTGAAAAAAAAAAATTGGTTTTTCTTGGCATTGTTTGAATGAGATGGATGCTTTTGCTTTTATTTCTCTCCTTTTACTACTACACTCAAAGGAAGGAAAGATATTTTTATTAATCATTTAATAAAGGCATGGATGTCTACATGTGTATAAGGTATATTCTCCCTAGATTTAAAGCTCCTTGATATCTGAAGGAGATATCAATCTGGAAAATAATGTAGGTATACAAGAGACATTATGATTTTGTGTAGAAGGGTGCTGGTAATTGATTTGAAAAAAAAAAATACAAAGAATAAACTCCTGAAGAGGGAGAGATTTCTTGTGGCAGGCTCGCTTGATGATGTAGAGTTTTGTGGAGACCGTTTGATTTCATCTCATGATGAAGTTTCATCTCATGAGGAAATCAAATCACCATTCGATTTCAGATGAGATATTGGTGAGTAGAGGATGGGAGATGGAGGGACTGAACTGTGTGAGACTCAAGTACAGCAGACACGAGGTTTGCGGTGGTTCTGGGGCGGGGAGGGTAGAAAATTTGGCTCTGCAGGTGGCCGATACCAAATCTTGGAGGTCCTTGGATCTTAAACTAAGGAATATGTCTCATTTTCATTAGGATGTGAGAAACAGTTGAAGAGCAATGGTTGTAACCAAAAGTGTGGTTATGAAGATTGGACACCACTCTGCAGAGTACACTGGAATCTGACGAAGTTGATAATCAAAACATGTAGATACCGCTGTGCTGGTGCTGTATGACATGATTGATGCCTACATTTGTGACAGTGGCAATGAGAATGGGAAGGAAGGGATGAGCGCAAGAGTGATTCCAGATGGATCAGTGCCGTGGTGCCACATCCCTTTATGCTTCCATGAATCTATTTAGTTAATTTTTTTCGTACTAATTATGTCTCTGTGTGTGCTCAGTCATGTCTGACTCTTTGTGACCCATGGACTGTAGCCCACCAGGCTCCTCTCTCCATAGAATTTTTCAGGCAGGAATACTGGAGTGGGTTGCCATTTCCTTCTCCTGGGAATCTTCCTGACTCAGGGATCAAACCCAGGTCTTCTGCATTCTCAGGTGGATTCTTTACCACTCCGCCACTTATACATTTATACTGTTATCCTCAAATGTGGTCAGTGGTGGAAGATACTTCACTGTTTAAAAGATTTTACTAATAGCATCAAAGTCTGTTTATTCCCATGGCAAATGACTTAGATTTGTCACAACATTTAAATCAAGTTAAATATAACACTTTTATAACAGCACATAAAACGTTGAGATAATTTAATCCTGTCCAAAATCTTTTTCTGATTTTGAGTCTTACTCCTATTTCTCAAATTCTGGGGCGTGACTTTGAGTTTAAAGCCAAAGATGATCTTTCTTTTCATATTCCTTAGAATTAAAAAGAAAAAAAACACAACAAATCCAGAAGTGCCTCACTGAACTTCATTTTAATCCAGACAGCATTTACGTTTCAATATACTGTCAATCAACTTTTTCTCTCCTAGGATCTTGCTTCATGGGGGAATCTAATAGGCTTTTCAGGGAGAATGTAAGACAGATTTTGTTTACTGAAATGCTGCCATTGATGAGAAGGAGGAAAAAAGCGTATTTCCCAGGAGAGGGGAAAACAAGCAAAACAGTCACAGTTTTCTAAAAGTAGCTGAGTAATACCCAACTTGGAGTTCTTGTTACTGATTTTTTTTTTTCCTCTTTTGGTATAGGCTTACCAGTTAACCCTTGGTAACTGGTTCTGTGCATGTAGCTGTTTACTTGTGCCTCAGATGGAAGTCTTCCTTTGCAAAATTATTTATTTTCTAATATTTCCATGACAAACTATAAATGCAGTACTCTTTTTGGCCTTTGGGGACATAACCTTATAGGCCTTGAAAGACAAATTTGCAATTTTTATTTGGACTAATTTTACTCATTTTTTTTTAACTCTGTATAAAAATTATGTTGTAAATAAAGTGGTTAAGAAGAACCTATATGTATCTAGTAAAAACTCAGAATAATCAAAGATACTGTCTGCGAAGTGGGGTTTTTTTTGTTCCCACAATTGTCTTTACCAATATTTTAAAATACTTTTTTCCACACAACAGGCCAACAGAGAT
Organism: Madoqua kirkii; assembly: GCA_006408675.1. Classification (NCBI taxonomy): domain Eukaryota; kingdom Metazoa; phylum Chordata; class Mammalia; order Artiodactyla; family Bovidae; genus Madoqua; species Madoqua kirkii. Next base: position 2,592 of record SJYC01055366.1, on the reverse strand, counting down.
ACGCTCGAAGAGACCCATGTTGTTTTGTTTGATCTAATTAATTTGACCTCTTCCTGTTTTATGTTTGTATCACTCAGAAAAAATGTGTTATTATATAGTGAAATGTTTTCCAGAGTTTTTCTTAATCATTTTATCATACTTCTTCCTTCCATAGAAAATGATCTACCATTGTTTCCTTTTTGAATTTGATGAGCTAGCTGAGTTTTACCCATTTAAAAATAATTGTTTTGCTAGGTTGATTTTGATAGTAGTTGAAAGGGTTTTGAATGCATAGACCACTATATTATTTGCTTCATCCTTTAAAATGTGATTTTCCATTTAATTCTCTCAATACCTCTGAGATATAAATGGGCTTGGTGACTTTATTTATGTTTTATAAATAAGAAAATTGATAGGCTGTCAGCTTAAGTGAGCTGCGTAAGGTGACTAAGTTGAAATTAGAAATTAGAGGACTCTGAAATTAAGATACTGATTTTATTTAAGTTAGTTGTCAAGGGGAAGCTTAGCAGTCTTCTGCATACATTTTTTATAGAAATGGGAAGAACAAAGAAGAACAGTTCCAAGGCTTTGGTAGGTCTCAGATCTGAAACATAACCTGTGAGGGCCTCCGAGGTCTGTCCCTTGTTACCTACCCCTCTAGCTTCATCTTGGCAGCAACTTTTTTGTTTCTTTGGGGCATTTTTGCTGACTCTTTTTCTAGTCCCTTGAAATTGCTCTGTTCCCTTTTACCACAGAGCTTTTGAAAATGTTCATTTCTCCCTGGAGCAGTCATTGTTTTTCTTTCAGTATCAGTAACTCCAATTTATTTCTCAGATCTGATCTTTCTCAGGAAAGATGTTTCAGACTTCACCAGTTGGATTCTTTTGAATAGCCTTTGGTCTGATTGCAGTGGTAGTTTTATTTGCCTGGTAGTTTGACTCCTGCCTTTCTTATACTGATCTGTTAGTTCTTTGAAGACTTCTGCATTTGTTTTTATTCACTCTTGTACCCTACGGTGACTGGCATAGATGCTGAGACGTAATGGGTGCTCAGCAAGTATTTTTTAGATGAGTGGATAGGTTTCTGAGATTCACTTTGCTGAAGTTTCCACTGTAACCCTTTAACATTTATCATCAACCAGTCATCCTTATCAGTTTCTGCATTCACTTATGAGTGCCACTAGCGGCAAATCAGTAGTGTAGCTAATACTAGTAGGCTTCAATCATTGGAGTAAGTTCAAACAGCAAACAAAGTTTAAGAAAGGGGAATGGAAGAAAGGGAGGGAAACAAAATAGAAGAAAAAAAGGCAAGTGATTTTTTACAGGGTATAGAATTTCAGAGCTAGATGAAACAATGGGATTTATCTAGGCAAACCTTTTTTCCCCCCAGATTTTTGTTTTTTATTTCATCCAGCTCACCACAGTGTTAACATTTTGCATTACTGAGGCACAGTGTCAATAGCAGGAAATTGGCTTCATCCATGGAGCTTGTTCAGATTTTTCTACTTAAGAGCACACTCATTTAAGAGAGTGTATGCATGTGCACTCCTGCGTATGTGTACATAGTCAGTCATTTTTAACATGAGAAAATGGGAACCTATAGACTTGTTTCAGTGACTTACTCAAGGTCACCCAGCCAGGAGACAAAATAATTTTTAAACTCTATGTTGCTATATGTCCATCAGCCATGAGTTCTAGTGTGGAATTCTGCAAGGATCAGGATTGTTCATTAGCATTAGTGCCAGAAATGGACTAATTTTCCTATATTGAAAGATACTAACTATGCCTCTTAGCCAACTATGTTCATATGGACTCAAACATTTAGGTTTATCAACTTGGATCTGTGTCGAAAATTGGAATTGAAGACCTACTTTTATTTTTACCCAGCAGGAGTCCTCTGGTATTCAGGGAAAGGCCTAATTAAGGTTTCCTGAAACTACTCTTTAATCAGTTGGATTCAAATAAAAAAGAAATGTTTTTAATCACATATGTATCTGCTAATGCTTTTCTTCTGTAAGTAATTGCTTTGATAATATAAAGTAGTAATAAAAGTGGAGGCTTAATGGATTTTAAACATCTGGTTTCTGAACTATATGTTATAGAAAATGCATATTTAATGCATTAAGCAGTGTTTTAAACTTACACCTATGAAGTGCTTAAAGTTTAAAACTGATCATTGGGCAACCTCAGCATTTCTTGGAAGTAGCAGGCCTTTAATCTTAACAAAAAGTATAAAGAAATTATGAGTTTGATTTGATGTTGGAATCTGATATAAAATAAAATTCTTCCTCTGTTGCAAGCAATTCTGTTTAATCATTTTTACATTTTATGATTATAGAAAAATGGCTTATAACTATAGATTATTTTCTTAAACTGGGATATCTTTGATTTGAGTAGTTAAATGTTTTACCATTTGGCATGATGGAGACAGTGTTTAGGTTTCCTTTGATTTTCAGTTTTGAGGTTTAAAAATAAAGTTTTACTAGGTTTGGTTTATTTCTCCCCTAAATTCAAAGTACACCTGCACAATAGCTTCTAGTTTTTTTGAATTTCATTAGGATAGGCTTCTTGGTGAACTACAGAATACACTTGTCTTTTAAAATGTGTGATTCTC
>SJYC01055364.1:0-11238 GCA_006408675.1 Madoqua kirkii | reverse complement strand
GATATAATATATATTTTAAAACTACCTCTGATTCAGTTGTAGCAGAGTATAATAAAACCAGTTATTTTTTGTCTGTTTTCATCGGATTCTCCATCCATTCCCTTATCCAAGTATTTCATGTACATTCACTGCTATATCACTGTTCACCAGAAGTGTGGTTGGTGGGTGACTCAATAAATATTTGATGAATGAATGAATGAATGAGTGAATCTGCTTAAATGGTAGGTTATTTTGCTTTTTCATTTCTTATTTCATTTTTCATTTCATTTTTTATTTCATATCTGTAGGGAGATAGCATTGATTCTGATCTTATAATCTAAAAGCTACAAGGATATTAGCTAATACTTAGTTTTAGAATATTTTTCTTAGTTTACTTTCAGCGATCCTAGTATTTTAGTATAGTTTAGCCTTGGATTTGTCCTAAAATGATTTTTTAAATTGTCACATGAAAGCATTTGCATTAGTAGTTATTGACTTCTTTAAAGAAAATAAAACCAGCTAAATGAATAATAATTTAATATTTGGAAATACTGGAAACAAATAATTTTTACTAATGTTCTTCTTTAAACTACTTTAAACTGAATGGGTGTTAATTGTTGGTGGCTCAACAAGTGAGATCTGTCGTAGACTCTGTGAGAAATGTCTTTAAGACCAGCTAGTCAGCAGTTACTCTACAAGGCATGTGGGGCAAAACAAAAAAGTAGAAATTGTGATTTCCTTATGAAGCTTAGGAATGTAGTTGGACAGAGGGCAGTGACATAAAGTTGAAGATGGAGTTATACTGCATGATCTTCAAAGGCCTTTCCAGCTCTATATTGATGTATTAGAGTCTACTTTAGAAGGAGTAATTTTGAATAACCTCTGTATTAACAGCATAATCCTGAGGTGGGGGGCGGGAACCTCTGATTTTTAAAAAGCAAATAAGATTTTTTATTTTTTGGTTTTGTTGTAAATTTTATTATGCTTTGTGCTATGTGTCTACGCATCTGTGCTGTTTTCCCTTAATTGTGTGTGTTCCTCTGGACACTGTTAAGTAATTTCAGAAATAAAAGTGCGTGTGTGTGTGTGTGTGTGAACACTGTTAGGTAATTTCACAAATAAAACTCGTGTGTGTGTGTGTTTTGTCGTGTCTGGCTGGCTGTGACCCTCTGGACCGTAGCCTGCCAGGCTCCTCTGTCCATGGCATTCTCGAGGAAACAATACTGGAGTGGGTTGCCATTTCCTCCTCTAGGAAACTACATAAGAAACTATTAAATGCTTACTAGGCATATACAATTCCTTGGGATTCTTTACAAGATTATGTTGCAAGTTAGTACAGTAATTGAAAGTGAAAGTCGCCCTGTCCTGTCTGACTCTTTGCGACCCCATGACCTATACAATCTGGAATTCTCCAGGCCAGAGTACTGGGGTGGGTAGCCTTTCCGTTTTTTAGAGAGTCTTCCCAGCCCAGGAATCAAACACAGGTCTCCTACATTACTCTGCATTACTGATAATGGAAAATATTCCTACCCATCCTAATTTTTAATGAAAAGTAGAATATTTAGGAAAGAAAGTGATTGATCTTTCTGTAAAATTTGATATAGTTAAATTTATTCCAGTGATATTTAGATTTATAAGTAGAAATTTACTCAGAAAATGTAAAGCTTTATCTAATAGTATTCTATTAGATATATGTGTGAAGGGCTGTTATAGATATTAATTGACTTATTAAAGATTTAGTTAGATACTTGTTTAAAAATATGGTTGGACAGTGAGTAAGCTTAAAATAATCTGGATTTGTTTCTCTGAGTAACTTAAACCAAAAAGCTCAGTAATTCATATGGTTCTACTTTAAGATTTGTCATGAAAATGAGTTCCTTCAAAACAGGGTTAAAAAATTTTTTTTGGAAGTTAACAGGAATGTTTTACACAAATTCATATTTAGTCTCTTCTGGTTAAAATTTAATTTCTAAACATGTCTATTATTGATTTATATTTTAACAGTTTTCAATTTGTTTTTTCTTTTTGTTTTATCTCTTATTTTGAAAATTTCTACTCATTAAGTTTTAGCTTAAAAATACCCTGGTATAACATGTGCTGTTTTCTGTGGCATCTTTTTTTTTTTTTTTTTTACTTTTCAGCCTGCTATTTGGCAAAGCCTAGTGAGGGGTTTAAGGCTCAGCGTATCTTTGTGACCTTTAAAAAGAATATCCGCTTGTTGATAACAGATAAGGATCTCAGACTGTCTATCTCTGCCTTTTGTGAGATGTTTTAATGAGTCAGTTCATTAGACCATATGAGTAAAGTATCAAGTTCTACTTTTACTTTGAAGTGGAGTCGGTGAATAGTTAAGAACACAGGTAGCTGCCCTTGGAGGACTGTGTTCATTATCCTAAAATTTCATTTGTGCACTAACATGGTTATGTTGTAAACAAGGTATCTATCTACCTGAGTGTATAGAGAAGCTAAATCATTTATTCATTAACTCAACACGTGCTATACATAATGCCAGGTTAAAGTGAGAATTTAAATCTCTTTGAATTTCTAATTTTTTAAAACCTGACATTTCATTCACATTGTTCTTCATTGAGCAAACATCCTATTGAGTCTCTGCAGTGTGCAGATCATAGGAATCGGCACTGTAGGAACATAGTGCTTCACGTGATCTGCTTCCTATTATTAATATTCTTGGTTGGTTTCTCCCTTTCTCCCTCCCTTCCTTTCTCCTCCCCGCTTTTCATTCTTTCATTTCTTTTTTCTTTTTCTTTTTAAAAACTCACAGCAGAGGAGAGAGAAAATGTGAATATAGTACAAGGGAAGAAAAAGTATAGATGCTGCACTGTGTTTATGCTGCACCAAGGGAGTATGGGACTTCAGAGTGCAGACAGTGATGAAGTGCAGCTTCGGAGACTGGAGGCAGCTGCACTATGGGATGAGTGGGATTTTCCAGCACCCAAGTGAGGGACGCGTCTTGCAGACTGAAGTATGTGTAAAGGCCTGGGGTTCTGATTGTACCTAGTTACTCCAGGGAATTCTAAGTAATGGTATAAAATGTTCAGTCAGATATTTTAAGAAGAGGTGTAATGAAAAATGTGGCTAGGATTGTCTGTTCAGGCTAGAGAGAATGGATACCATGCTCAGAACTGTGGGCTTTGTAAAAAATTATACGGTTGACATTTATTGCAGGAGGTGAGTGAAGTGATCTGACCTGTGCTTTAGAAAGGTGATCATGGGGAAAGTACATAAATAAAGCAGCAGGGCTTACATAGGGAGGCAGGGGCTTACATAGTTGTCCTTTGTATATGAGACGGGGAGGATCTGAACTCTGAAGAACCATTGTGTGGGAGATACGGAAGTTACTGCATGGAGAAGAAGACCAGCTGACTAATACACCAATTGGGTATTGGTAGTGGAGGGTTATAGAAATGAAATGCTTTCTCACTATGAAGTGAGGATAGAGGAACAGCTATTCTACAATAGAGGAATATCTAAGTGGATTCAAAGATAAATGAAAACTGAAGAAAAATGTAAACAAAGCCATAGATAAAACAAAAGGTGGGATCAGATGAGTTCAAAGGACAATGCTGTTCAATAGAAGCACATGCATTTTTACATTATCTAGTAGCTGTTAATATATTTAAACTAAAAAGAAGCAGATGAAATTAATTTAAAAAATGTGGGTTGTTTAACCTAAAATGTTATCATTTCAGTGTGTAATCAAAATAACAAATTTTTAATATTTCACATTTTTTCCCATACTAATTGTTGGAAATAGAGTGTGTACTTATTTGCGCTCACAGGAGATCCCAAGTTAGACTAACTACTTGAAGTGCTCAATAGCTTATGTGCCTAAATACTGTCCTCATAGGAAAGTGAAGGTTTAAGAAGATTTTTCCTTAGGTCATCAGCAGTTTATACATATTAACAGGCAGGGACTTTAATGTGTAATCAGAGTCCTGTGTGAGAACCACTAATTTCTAATTAATAATTAATATAGTGGAATAATATTTAACTTAAGAGAAGACCCGTCACAGGTTCTTGGGTGAATCGGAGAAATTTCCAGCATTAACCTAGTTAGTTTTAATATCTAGTTCTAGTAACTATTCCTGGATTCAAATATTTTAAAACCAGCAGTACATTTTTTGGGGGGAAATGTAACTTAAAATAGTATAATGAGAAAACAATTAAGTGGCCACTTTGAGGGATGTAACATCATAAATTTCAGTTTGTTCCATTATCTTTAAGAACACGTACCCAACTTTATTAACTTAGTTGTATGAAACAACTTCTAGATATTTTAGTTTCCACTGAGAATGTACCCCATCTCCACATCCCCACGTGCAACTCATTGGAATAAAAGAATAATAAAAAGTAGCACTTGAAAGAATTTTTGGATGCAGCTGAGGAAGGCACAGCGGAGCCACATTCTACTCTGGGCCACTTGACCTTCCATTCCAGGAAGATAGAAAGCATGAACAGTATACTTTACGGTGAACCTCTTTCTACTGAGCTTTGAAAATCTCGAGGTGGTGCTTCACTCTATGAACATAAGCTGAATGTCTCTATGAAACCTTGTTACTTTGAAAGTAGGTGTATTTAATAACAAGTAGCATTTATGGTGGGGAGTCAGAGACATGCAAACTGCCATACAGAGGTAACTCAGTGGGGGCTTAAAAAGTGAATTTCAAGCCTCATAAAGTTTCTCTCCTCAAATGCTGAGCCTAAAGGAATAAATAGAGGTTCCATAATTAGTCTACAAATTGTGTATTCTAAATCTCTTGGGTAATTATCACAACTAAAAATTACGCATTACAGTAATCACAACTAGCAAATTACCTGGAATTGCTTGCTCAGTGAATATCTTCAGTAACCAAAATTTGTGCATGAAATAACTATGCATGAGTGCTATTTATAATGAAGTGCTTGCTAGCATTGGCTGATACGAAGACTTGGCTGATTTCTCTACTTTTCATCAATACCACAGATTTAAATCTAACTTGCCTCAGTATCTAAACCAATGAGTTGTCCTATTTTTAGAATAAAGCAGTTAAATTGGTGACATCAAATGCTATATTAAAATATATACATTTGTGGTTGTTCAGTCACTAATTCGTGTTCAACTCTTTGTGACCCTGTGGAGTGCAGCTTGCCAGGCTCCCCTCTCCTTCACTAAAATATGTACATGAAAGTGAAAGTGAAGTCGCTCAGTCTTTGCAACCCCATGGACTGTAGCCTTATCAGCCTCCTCACTCCACAGGATTCTCCAGGCAGGAGTACTGGAGTGGGTTGCCATTTTCTTCTCCAGGGGATCTTCCCGACCCAGGGATTGAACTCGGATCTCCTGCATTCCAGGCAGATGCTTTAACCTCTGAGCCACCATATATACATAGACCTATATAAATTCCAAGAAAATATTAACTTCTTTCATATGTTAATATTTGCTAGCTTCTTTAATTTTTTTCCATTATTAAAAGCAAATTTTAGTGTCTTCTAAATGTTTTAGGGAACAGTTGATTTAATGGTAGAATCCACTGATATACTGTAACATGTCTGAGCTGCTTTATCTGGTTGGTTTCTTCCTGGAGTGTGACCAAAGGTATATCTAGATGGAGCCAGCTAACCATCTCCCTCTTCTTCCATCTTTCTGACCTTCCCTCGCTACACGGAAGGACACATGATTGGTTTTTATTTGTAGACTGTGTTGAGATTTGAACATGTTTATCCTCTTTCCATCCTGGTTGTGAATCGCTTGGAAATTCTGTGGTACTTGCCCTGGTGACAGACGTTAAAATCTGGGACTTTAAAAGTTTGGTAATTGGCGCCTGCCCATAATAAAATTTTCACTTAAGTTTTTAGTTGACAGCTCTGAAGAGCACTGGTTCCTAATCTGATAGAGACCTATGAAATTTTTTTCTCCCCCAAAAAGATGGATGTAAGTTCATGAACAATTTTGCATAAGGCCAAGAAGGGATTAGGGAGAATTAAGTAGCAAACTGGGAACTATTTCAGCTGGAGAGGATCGGATGTAAGAAGGAAACAGAACCGTTGAGGTAACTGCGAGTCGTGTGTGTGTGTGTGTGTGTGTGTGTGTTTGAGCTGGAGAGGACTGGATATAAGAAGGAAACTGTGTGTGTGTGTGTGTGTATGTGTGTGTGAGAGAGAGAGAGCTGGAGAGGATTGGATATAAGAAGGAAACAGAACCATTGAGGTAACTGCAAGTTGTGTGTATATGTGTGTGCGCAGGATTCCAGTCTAATGTGGGTAGGTGTGGGGGATTGAATATAAGAAGGAATCAGAACCATTGAGGTAACTGCAAGTCGTGTGTGTGTGTGTGTGTGTGTGTGTATGTATAGGATTCCAGTCTGATATGAGTGGGTATGGTGGTTTCTCCACATATGTAGTGTGCGTGTGTGTGCGTGTGTGTGTGCGCATGCGTGCACAGGAATCCAGTCTAATATGGGCGTCTGTGGGTGTGAGTTTCTCCTTGAAGTGTTGTAGATTTATATCACCAGTGGCTTGCTTACAGAAATACCTTGAAAATTATTAGTACGATTCAGCCAGTTATTTTTGGCAGAGTGCTATTTTAATCATCTCTGATTCAGGTGTGTATATTTCCCTTTATGTATATGAAGAAATCTGTTTCTGTTCCCTTTTACAACCCAGACAGCCTCCTCATCTTACCCCATACATTCCTGGCATCGTTCAGGATTCTGTCCTGGGCTACAGCTTTCAGGTGTCCTGTGACAAAGGTGGAGTCCTGAGCTTTTCGCCACTATGAAACATGTTCTTGTGTAAACGGGATTTTTCATTCTTAGCTTTAGGTATTTTAACAAATTGTTGTTGTTGTTAGCACTAGGTTAGCTTAGAGTTGTACCTTACCATGCCCAAGCAGTAACAATAACGCAGTTCAAGTTCAGCAGTGGGCCAGGTCCAGCCTGTTTTAGGAAGTCCCCTGGCTGTTCACTGTACCACCCAGAGGGGAGGAAGAAGACCACTGCATGTAAATGAATTCAGTGATGTGGTTAAGCACAACAAAGTTCTTTATTAAATGAAAATTAAAATTGTTCAGACCTGTCTTAGTGTTTAATATGTACTTAAAAGGCTAAGTGACTAATTTGACTAGTCATTTTTTAGAGGATTACTCATTTTTAACCTTTGAGTTCATTATCCTTTAAGTAGCCAAACATATTTTAAATTGTCTGTAATACATTGAAGTATTAAAAATATGATACACTTTCTTATTAAAAATACTATCTTTTTCCACTTTTATAAGCATGGTATTTAACACAGTTTGATTAAGTATCATTTAGTCTCCTATACCTGGGCTTTGAAAACTATTAAACTTATAGACCATTTATCGTTAATAATGGCTGCTGCTTCTTTTTATGTTATTTTCCTGGGTGTTTTAAAGATTACTTTTATTAATAACCTAATATTTCAGTGCCAAAGAAAGGGTAAATCCTTTCTAAAAATTAGCTTTCAACCTGCTCAAGTCATGAGTGATTAAAAAAATTTTTTTCATGAAAATGCATTAGTTACACATTCAAGAAGTCTTCAGTGTTTTAAATCTCTTCCCAGGTTTTTTTTTTTTTTTTTTTTTTTAACATGCTGAAGTAACATTCTCTCCTCTCTGTCTAAGTACTTGAATAAGCCAAATGGATCAATGTTATTTTCTCATAAAGTATGCATTTGACTGTCTTTCACAATTTTGGGGCTTATTTACTAAATTTGACTTGTGCAGTAGTTTTCTAAAGCCCAAATTGTGTCTTTACACTTGCTCTTTTTATTTCTATGCCAATATATGCAGCAGCATGCTATAATTGTAATTCCCAATTTCCCAGTGAGTCAGATCATATCAGGATTTCTTTTAGAATTATCAATGGATGTCCAAAGGATGTTACTTGGTTTATAGTTTCAGGTTGGGGTTCATGGTTTTATGTATATTTGGTTTTTCTAGAAATTTATATGTAATTTGAAGTTTTTAATCAACATACCTGTTACCACCAGATAAGAGCTTGTCATTGAAAGAGTTCAAAAGTTGATTTTTCTATAAATTGGATGTGTGAGTTGTGACAGTGTCCCCCCGCCCCCCGCCACAGTGACCCATTAGAATCATCTGGAGAGCTTTAAAAGTGGCACTAGCGCCTGATCTGCTCTGAGACTCTGATTGGCGTGGCCTGAAACAGGCCCTGGTGAAGATCGGCTCTAGAACTCCTCAGGGGGCTCTGATGAGAAACCCACCTTGGGAACCGCTGAGTGATAAAAGGCACCTCCAGATCCTCCTACTCAGTTTTCAACCTTGGCTGCACATTGATGTCATTTGGGGAGCTCTCAGCAACTCTGCTTTGTGGGTTCTGCCCCCAGAAATTTTGATTGAATTGTTCTAGCATGTTGCCCAAGGCATGTGCTTTTATAAAACAGCCAGGTGATTGTAATACAAGGGCATTTTAAGAACTGCTGGTCACCAGCTTCTTTTTTTTTTTTTTCAAATGAGGAATCTGAGGCTCAAACCAACGAGATTAAATGTCCTGTCCAAGAGCCACTGAATAGAACCAGAATTCTCATTTTTAGACTGGGAGTCAAATGTTTTTATCATTACATCAATATTTTTATAGAAGTGTAGGTTTTGGTATGTCAGAAGAACCCAGAAAATCATGTTCCTTGGCTACTTCAGAAAACAACAAATATTTTCTCTTTTTAACACTAGAATTGTGGAAGTTCATAGCCAAGATTCAGTCATGACCTTAGTTATGACATAAGAAAAATTAAGAGCTAAGAATTAGACATATTCATGTTTTCTAGCACATGTGCACATTATCTGGAAGGAAATTACGCAAAGAGATAATCCAACTGAAAATAAGTTAGAGCGGGTTAACCCCATGTCATCATTGCGGTAGCAGAAGTTATAGATTATTGTGTTTATAAAATAACATGAGTGGTTCTTTAGGAGAGTCTATGCAGTTAGAGTTACAACTGTAATATATATTACAAAGTGTACTTTATCAATAACATTAATAGCAAAGATGCATATTAGAGCAGCTGTTAGAAATATAATTTTCTGTATGTCACAAAAGGGGAAAGAAATATTGACAGAATATAGGCTAACTGTGCAGTCTCTTATTTGAGAAACAAATGTGTATTTGATACTCTTAGGGCAGAGGGAGAGTGTTAAGTTGGCTGTTATTCTTCAGCCCACATCTAATTACCTCCTAAACACACCAACAAGCCTTTTCCTTGGTGCACCTGTAGCCCTCATAACACCTGTACCTTCCTTTACTTACTAGTTTTCCTTTAGTCTATAGCCTAGTGCAAAGCCTACACATGAAGTGTTTAAGAAGTATTTGTTGAATGAATCTTGAAGACTATAAACTCTAAGGGCTGTGTTTGGCAAAATGTGATCTGCTGATCTGCAGAATTTGCAGCAACTCTTGGGAAACCTGATGGAAAGGCAGATGTTCAGTCTCTACCACAGAGTCAGTGAATCAGAGACTCTGAAGTGGGGTTCAGTCATCAGTGATTTAAGAAACCTTCAGATATCTGAAGTTCCCTGTTACGTGGTGAGGATTACCATACCTTTTTATATTCTTGGAAGGATCTAGAATAAAGAATAAGATCATAGTATTATAAAGCAGTCAGGTACTACGTTGGATGCTTTACAGATATTATTAGGGTGTTTAGTACTTAGAATCTCTGTCAGTTTGCTTTTGTTGCATAGAGAACCTAGTAGCTTAAGAGAACAATTATTATTTCTCATGACTTGTAGGCTTGGCTGGGTAGTTCCCATGTTGTGGTCTACTCAACTGAAGCTGCATGGCTTAAGGTGGCTTCATTTTGTGTGTTTGGGACCTCAGTGGGGTTGGTGGAGCTTCTTTTCACGTGTCATTTGTGATAGCCTAGGCATGATCAGGTGATTGCATAATGGTTCCCAGAAGCAGGAAAAGGGACCCACCAATTCACAGGAACTTCTAGGCCTGTTGCATTTACTAATGGCTGATTAGCCTAAGCAAGTCACATGACAAAGCCTTGATTAAAGAGGTGGGCCAAAAGATTTACTTTTTGTGGAATAAGTGGTCAGGTCACAAAGGTACCTGCATATAGAGATGAGGAATCTGTAGCTGCTTTGTAACTTAGTCAATAAGTATTTGTGGATTTGTTTGTTCTTTGTAGAATATAGTAGTCTAAAGGTGCAAGACAAATATCCTTTGAAAACAAAAGGATGTTTTAAAAGAATTATCTTTGTGATTATTTTTTAACATCTTGGACTTCCCTCATGGGTCAGATGGTAAAGAATTTGCCTGCAGTGCAGGAGACCTAGGTCAATCCCTGAGTTGGAAAGATCTCCTGGAGAAAGAAATGGCAACCCACTCCAGTATTTTTGCCTGGAGAATCCCCATGGACAGAGGAGCTTGGCAGGCAGCAGTCCATGGGGTTGCACATCTTACTTTTTTTTGTAATGGAGAACTGTTTTATTCCTGCTTTCTGCAGAAACAGTGTCTTTGCAGACACCATTTTTTAAAAATGTGTATCTATAACAAAAATGGGGATAATAAATGACAGGTTCAAATTCTGAAATATTTCAGTATAGCATACTTCTTGTTTTCCTCTAAAAATATGATTATATGGATGTTTATTTTGGAGTCTTGGGAAGATCTTCCTTGAAGTAGGTTTATCAGTTATGACGATAGCCATAAGAATCTACATACCGGATTCTAAGTTGGTAGTGGGGAGGGGTGTTTGATATAGACACCAATTAAAGGTATGCAGTAAAATCTCAGTTGTTAGGAGAACATTTTTTCCATGTGGTGCCACCTCAGACCTCAAAACTGAACATTTAAAAATACATTTGATTCCTGTTTGGATTATACATACCAAGTATATGTGTCTTAGTTGCTTAGTCATGTCCAACACTTTGCAACCCCATGGACAGACTCCTCTGTCCATGAAATTCTCTAGGCAAGAATACTGGAATGGGTTGCCATTCCCATTTCCAGGGGATCTTTGTGACCCAGGGATCGAACCCAGGTCTCCTGCATGGCAGGCATTTCTTTACTGCTTGAGCCACCAGGGAGTACATACTCATTATAGAAATATCGGTAATATGAGTATACAAAAACAATAAAATTAAATAACATATATGTGATCTTATCACCCAGACATAAGAGCACAAATTTTCTTTGTGTGATCAAATGCTGAAATACATTTTATTTTTTGATTATTCAAGTATTTAATCATAGATGGGACTAGTCTGAATTTATAAGA
>SJYC01055363.1:0-45222 GCA_006408675.1 Madoqua kirkii | reverse complement strand
AAGATGTGGGGGCTGAACTGGGGTGTGGTGATGAGGTTATTATCAGTCCGATGTTGATATTTACAAATGGGAATAGTACAAGCTGTCCTAGGTTGGAGCCATCAAGGATTAGGGGTGAGTTCTTTAGGGTTATTTAGCAAGAGGGATGAAAAATGAGAGTCCCATCAGCAGTTAGCCTTGTTGAGGTCTGTCCTGGAAGAGAAACTAAATCACTCAAAACAAGGATGTTCTAGCCCAGTAATGATGACTGTGACTCCCAGCACGTTGGCAGCATCACGGGAATCACTGACAGTATGTGGTGAGGGACAACAGGATGGAATCTCTTACACGAATCTCTTTGGACCTCAAGGCTGCTTTAGATGCAGTTTTACATAGAGGCCTTCCCTGATGGTTCAGCAGGTAAAGAATCTGCCTGCAGTGCAGGAGACATAGGAGATGCCGGTTCGATCCTTGGGTAGGGAAGATCCCTTGGAGGAGGACAGGCAGCCTACTCCAGTATTCTTGCCTGGAGAGTCCCATGGACTGAGGAACCTGGGGGGCTGTAGTCCATAGGGTCACAAAGAGTAGGACATGACTGAGCACAGCGCAGTTTGGGGCCTATAGTGCTACTGCAGAAAAATACTTAAATACTTTACATAGAGGCACCACAGTGAAAAATATCCTTTGAGGTTTCTGCTAACAAAGTGCTTTTCAGATATTAAACATGCATACGAATCACCTGAGGGGCTCATCAAAGTGCAAATTATGAGTCAGCAGTTCTGGGGTGGGGCCTGAAGGTTTGCATTTTTGACAAGTGGTGGAGTGATGTTTAAACTGTGGTCCAAGGGCCAGATTTTGAGCATCATTGTTAGATATTTATTTTTGTTCTTGCCCTGGAACTAGACTGCCAAATTGAAATCTAAGGCTCATTCTTATCCTTTATTCTTCTTCATATTTAGCTTTTCTTTTCACTTGACTATGAAAAGGCTATTGACATGAAGAAGTTAATACTTTATTTTTCCCGGTGGTATGTATATTATGGGTACTATTGGAAGACCAGTGATTAATAATAGATATTAACAGGATCCAAGTTAAATCTACCAACCAACATAGTGGAAATTCTTTCTGATCAGACACCAAATGCTAGGCTGTGCATTGCTATTTTCAGACATCTCCATGTAGTACCTTATTCACATGTGTGTTGTACCAAGCAGATGTCTGAGAAACAGATTTTTGTGACAGATTTTGACACAGGAAATGCAGCAGGCTCCATAAAACTTAATGGGAAAATGTATTGCTTAACCACAGTCCATTTTTAAAGAACAGATTGCAGTGCTTCTCAGTGGAATCCAATGAATCTTCTCTTAAGAGCTTTGGCACAGTTTCCATACCCAGAGAATTAACTTTTGAGAATGTCACCTGGTGGGATGATACTTCAGGGATTATTGATAATGTTGTATTTGGGGGTTGGAGTTGGTCAGCTCAGAGTTCTACTTTAGATCATGGAAAAAAAGGTTATATTTCTTTACGACACTAAATATTTATCTGGTGAATCATTTCTGGAAGTGGGGGAATTACTGTGGTATTCTGAAATGGGAACACATCTTCTCAGATGTGCATTTGCAGTGTGATCTGTGAGTGGGTTTCAAATGGTAATACCCCAGGGGCGGAAAGTCTGCCAGAGTAGAACATCTGCTTCTAAGACATAGACTTCTGGAGCATTCCTCTCTGAGAGCTCTTTTCTTTCGCTTGTTTTCTCAATTTGTTAAATCTAGATTATATTTCATCAATGACACAGGAAAGAAACCCTCAAAATTCAATTACTATCTTAACAACAGAGAAATCTTCAATGAATGCTTTTAAATTTGGCTGAAGATGTGTTCCTCCTTATTAAATTATAGCTTGTGATACATTTTATGGAAAGTGGTTTTGTTTTTCAAACTCCCCTTGGCTGTAGTGCTCCCTGGTGGAGTCGTGGTTGGATATGCAGGCCTCTGCGTCCTTGAACAGCCTGGGTAGGTGATGGGCTGTGCTGGTTTATGCACAGGGCTACAGGATGAGGTGATATCTACAGTGTGGTCTTGCTGCCCTAGCCATCTCTTTCCTGAATACAGATCACTTCTGACCCTGCAGTGTGTCCTGTTGCGAGGCCAGTCTACATCCACATACTTTGGTGTACCAGCCTTGCTGCTTTTACCTGGCATGTTCTCTTGCCTTTTTCCTGCTTCTGAACCCTTTTAAAGAGGGCCAGAGTTGAGTACATTCTCCTGTGGCCTCCTGTGTTGGCTGAAGAACCTTGAATGTATTATACTTTGTACAATTACACTGTATTGTTGCTGTGCATTTTTACATCTGAGTTTTATAAACTCCTGGAAGGCAGGGATGTAGCTGGTTTTCATCTTATTAATCCATTGCCTAGTGTAGTGGCAGATTATTACAGAGCCTCAAAAATATAACATTTACTAAATGGAAAAAACTTTATTTTAAAGTCATTGGAGTTTCATATATGTAGATCTCAGTTTCTATACATATAGTATCATTCTGAAAAATGGGGAGAACTTACTTTTGTGCCATTAAGGTAGACTTTTCAAGAAATAGCATGTTTCATCATAAGTGATATGCCAGAAAAAGAAAAGATTAATTGATGCTGCTTTTACAGCCTAATCTTTGTCAATTATTTGTAGTTTTTCTTTGTCTTTTAGTATTTGGTTCCTTAAGAAATACCTGATTAAGCAGGAAATAATTATACAGGAAATAAAATTTTCTTAAGTTAATGAATGATTTTTCTTTCATCATTCTAATATTTAATTGAAATATTAAAAGTGATTTCTTTAAATATTTGTAGTTTCTTTTTTCTATTAAGCTTTAAATGATAGGTATCACCAGGAGAGGCATAATGATTGATTCTCATGTTTAGTGTATAAATTAAAACTTACAGTTCTTGGGTGCAGTAGCACATCTGTTGAATAACCATTTCATTAAATTTATTTACATGGTACAATGATATGTTTAACAGTATACTTAAATGTCTTCTAAAGATTATTATATTGATGGTTTAAGTACAGCTGGAAGCCAAAAGAATTATTCTTAAAAAAAGAGTCATTGTGTGTACTTCAGTGCTCATAAGTAAGGGATTGTTAATAGCACTTGACTTTTGAACAGAGACCCCAGTGAATAGAACTAGACAAGCCAAAATCCAGAATGATTTCTTATCTAGACACATGTCAAAACTAGTTAATGTTAAGTCGTATTTAGAAAATGTGATTTAAATGGCAGTTCAATTAAAAAGACTGCTATCAGTCTATGAACATTTCAGATCTTTGCTTACATTTTATGTACATATAATATTAAGGGGATTCTCTACCTTTGACTGAGCATTTAAGACTTGTACAAATTAAGTCTGTTGTCGGTATAAATCAGTGGATTAGCCTAATGGTATTTTCACACTTCAGTTCATTGTGTGGTTATCTAAATAAGTATGTTTTGGAAATTAAATTCCTTCTGATCCAGATCTGAGTAGGCTAACTTTCCAGTTAGAATAGTCCAGATTTCTTCCAAAAATCTCTTTTGGTTAGTTTGTTTTATTATCAAGGAAAATATAGAAGATGTAAATTTTGCAATTTCCAATGTAAAAATATTTTAAATAGGAATACAAGTTATAGTGCTTGATTCTTTATCCATAAGTTATGTATTTACATTGACAGAAGAGTGTCCCAACCTTTCAACTGCTACTGTTGATGACAATAATGATAATAGTAGTAAGTTGGCAGCATGAATAATACTAATAATAATGATAAAGTTTATCAGATGCTTGATGTGGCTTATATTTACTGCTGTGTATCAAACCACATAAAATTCAACAGCAAGTGTTATTTGTTCAGATTCGTGGTGTTGGCTTCTGTTTTATGTGGTATTGGCTGGGGTGTTGGATTGCCCTCACCCCATGCCTAGCATTTGTTGCCCCCTTGTAACTGAGGACTCACTGGGGCCTTTCCACATGACTGCTTGGGTTTCTTCACAGCATGACCACTAAATTCCAAGATTGTTTTCCAAGATGCAAAGGCAGAAACCACAGATCTCTTAGGGCCCAACCTCAGAATTTACACAGTGTAATTTCTACCACATTCTACTAATCAAAGCAAGGCACAGCCTAGCCCAGGTACAGGGTGAAGGGAATAGACTCCATGATGGGTAGAGTAGCAAAGGAAGTTTGACTATCTGTAATCTTCCGCAAATCCTGTAAGTGCTATTGTAATTCATATTTTAGAAATGAAGGGTTAACTTAGTATGCAAACTCGTTCAGTTACTGAGTGATTTAAGCTCATGTTTAGGTTAATTTGACCCTAGAGCTGGAGCTTTTAACTCTTGTAATGTTTGATCTTCAGAGTGTGGATAGATTAAATATGTTTGTCTTTCTACTCCAAAGCCACTGTCTAAGGGTGGTTTTATTTATGTGGTGGTTATTCCAGTTGCAATCAAGACTAAAATAGCAGAGAGAGTTGATTCATGTTATTGATCAGCCATCACGTGGTAAACATAAGTCTCTAAGATATTCCTAAACTCTCGACTGAGATGAAAGTTAAAATTCTTAGATGTGTTACTGTAATTTGTAACTGTTAGTACATTTCCTATCAAGAACAAATAAAATGAACTTTTAAGCCATGTCTCCCATTGAGCATACTCTGTTCTAGTAGTCTGCATTTTTCGTATGGTTTCAATATTCTAGTGTTTATTCATTAACATGAAGAACAGAGCTTTTAAGTTGCCTTTTATGTATTTATTTTTTGTTATTTCTGCTGCTTTGTGGTTTAGTTTTGAAGACAATGTTATTTAAGTCTTTTACTTTGTTGAAAAGGAAAGAAAACATCAGAGATGCCTATTATAGTAATGAACAAAATAAAAATTAAGGCTTCCCAATGTAATTTCAGTTTTCTATATTAGATTTTTCTATCCTGACTTTGGGATTTCTTCAGTCTCAGACTAAAATATATTGAGAAAAGTCTGTAAACTTAAAATGGTATATAGCACCTTGTACTTCATATTACATGTAGATTGTGAAGTATATTCATAATTTTTACCTAAAGCCTGTGGGCTTTGCGAGCTATCTAGTCACCTCCTACAAGCCAAAATAAAAGTGATGACGACTCCGTGGAATGTTATGGGGCCTCAAATTACGTACCTATAGTTTTCTCATTTTTATAGAGGACAAAACTTTGGATTAGAGGCTTTGAAATTAGAGACAGGCAGTATTGTGTCTAGAACTTTGTGCTCCCATACTATGCTTTCCTCCACTATATTCCAGTCTTTCCTTCATGAGACTTGACATTGCGAGTGTAGAAACCACTTGTCTGCAAAGTCCTGTCACCACCAGTGGGAGGAGAATACGCTAAATGCAGTTTAACTTTGGCAAATTTAAGAAAATCTTAGACCTTTATTTTAACTTAAAAAATATACCCATTGTTGCTGTACTCGGAAAATTTAACAAGTTTTTATTCATCCATTAGAGAAGGAAATGGCAAGCCACCCCAGTATCCTTGCCTGGAGAATCTTGCAAACAGAGGAGGGCTGCAGTTAATGGGGTCACAGAAGCACTGCACACTACTGAGCAACCAAACAGCAGTGGGTCTGGGGCAATTGTACACCTAACATCTGTTACAGCTATGTTCTGTGATTATTTCACCTGTTTTTCATTTTGAAAGGAAAAAAAAAAATCTCAATATACTCAATTTCACTGCTTAGAAAAGCACAGCATTTCTTTCTGAGGTTGTAGATCTAGATTAGGCCCCTTCTTTAGAATCATTATCGCATGTCTTATCCGTGTCTGGTATGCCGAAGGGAAAAGGTGGACTTTGAATGCTCTGGGCATAGTCACTATACATTTCTTTTATGCTATTGCATGACAAGGATTATATGTGGTGTGCTAATTTATCTATAATAACTATCAGGCAGTCTCTTGTTCCTGAAAATAATTCAACTTGAATGGTGTATTTTTTAGATTATCGTAAAGGTAGGAGATAATGTCACCAACTAGATTTTGTCTGGTATGCCGAAGGGAAAAGGTGGACTTTGAATGCTCTGGGCATAGTCACTATACATTTCTTTTATGCTATTGCATGACAAGGATTATATGTGGTGTGCTAATTTATCTATAATAACTATCAGGCAGTCTCTTGTTCCTGAAAATAATTCAACTTGAATGGTGTATTTTTTAGATTATCGTAAAGGTAGGAGATAATGTCACCAACTAGATTTAAAAATACTGAGACGCATCAGAATGAGATGATTTTCACATTTAGTTTATCAGTAGCTGTACTCTTTGACCTCTGTATTCCCTGCCTTATATCCTAAAAATGTGAAATTATACTGTTGTGCCAGTGGTGAATATTCTGTGGTAAAAGGGTTAATAGTTTCTAGAAAATTGGAAGTCAATGCTCAAGTAAAAGGTTGGAGGTGACTGTGCGCCAGGGATAGCTCTGGACCTGAAGGTCAAGCTTGGCAGCCTGGATGCCAGAGGGGCCTGTCAGAGGTCGGGTTGTTGCAGTGGTTATGGGAATCTAGTCACTCTCTCTCCTTCAGGCACCTTGCAGATTTGCCTGAGAAAGTCAGTATAGTGGCTTGTAATATTTTTGAAAATAGGAATATTTAAAGAAAATGGGCAAACCATTTATAAACTATTCAGCGATTACTACTGTTTATGTCTTTTACTGTATGATCTATATTCATTTTGTATTTGTCTGTGTTGTGATACTTAGCTTTTAAATAGTACTTAGTGCTGGGCATACTGTTTATTGTCTTGCCTTTTTCACTTCACACTTTTTATAGAGCATGTTCATGTGCGTGCACATGCAGACACACACACACACATTATCTCAGTTAAATTCACCCATTGCATCCCATTTTAGTTTGTTGACTCCTAGAATGTAGATGTTAACTTTTGCTATCTCCTGTTTGATCACTTCCAATTTGCCTTGAATATTTTGGGTATGCTGCTTTAAATGAAATATATTCTTAAAGATAGTATTTTCTCTTTGTTTTTACTGCTCTGCTATAGAGTGGTGCTTTAGGTCTCATCCAATAAAAGTGGAGTAAATTTATTAAGTCTCCTATATTGGCAACACATTGTAGTCAATCTGTACTTGTATATGACTAATTAAATGTGCTTTTTTGACTTTCTGTATGACTACCAAACTGCATGAATTAGTTGTGTGTGTATCACTGAGTATGATTCTGCTACTGCTCTTCACTGGCTGATCGACTTGTTCAGAACATATTGATTAAGCATTGATGTGTATTGTTCATGTCTTGAGTCAGATTCACAGTGGCTCAGAGCATCACTTACTTAGAGACAAACTTCTTTTTTAAAGTGATTCAACTTATTTGTTCAGACACTCAATCTGCCTAAGCTCTAATACTTAGGCTGCCTGATGCAAAGAGCTGACTCATTGGAAGAAACCCTGAGGCCGAGAAAAACTAAAGATGAAGTAGTTACATAGTATCACCAACTCAGCAGACATGATATTAAGCATTGATGTGTATTGTTCATGTCTTGAGTCAGATTCACAGTGGCTCAGAGCATCACTTACTTAGAGACAAACTTCTTTTTTAAAGTGATTCAACTTATTTGTTCAGACACTCAATCTGCCTAAGCTCTAATACTTAGGCTGCCTGATGCAAAGAGCTGACTCATTGGAAGAAACCCTGAGGCCGAGAAAAACTAAAGATGAAGTAGTTACATAGTATCACCAACTCAGCAGACATGAATTTTGAACAACCTCTGGGAGATAGTGTAGGACACAGAGTCCTGGTGGGCTACAGTGCAGAATTAACGACTAAACGACAGCATCTTGAGTCTTGAGTCAGATTCACAGTGGCTCAGAATATCACTGCCTCAAATGCAGACTTTTTGTGTTGAAGTTAATCATTATATTTGTTCAGATAGTCAGTCTGCCTAAGCCTCTTGCTTTGCAGTTCTTCACAGCCAGGTTACACTATGTGAACTCTTCTTGCTAATATGTTCTTATGATTTCTCTTCTATTTGTCTCTTCAGGAGCTCTTGACAAGCTCTTCAGTTGTCAATGTAACTGCTGCTTGAGCATCTTTTGCCAGTTATTTCAGTGCACACGTCAAGGATTCTCTTGGTACCACATCCTGAGATTTTAGAGTCCTGTATATACAACATATCAGGAAATAACAACTTAAATCAGTAAAATGTATACATTATTTGAGTTTTTTATTATGGAAATAACAGGTTTTGTCAGAAAACATAGTCAAGAGGAAGCTGTTCATATAAAGTAATGACATACAAGCTAAATGAGACTTCTTTTTTATACTAAAATTTTTTGATAAGTGGCTTATGATCATGAACATATCCATTTCTTCATTCACCATATGAATAAGTTGTGAGTTGAAGGTCTCATAGTTTTTTTGGTATTGCACAAGTCTTTAACACAAATGTTTTTAATGAAATTTGTATTAAAATATCACAGACTTTGTTAATAAATTTTTAGTATATCAAAAATAGTTTCATGTTGTCTACAAAGTGTGTGGTATCACAAAGAGAGGAGCAAATTTTCACTTTAAAAATTCATGTAAGAAACAAAATACTTTAAAAAATGGTATTTTCATTAAAAAATTATCTTTAAATGTTTTAGAAGTTTTTGTATGGGATTAAAAAGTTTTCCTTAACCTTCCTAGGGTTTCTAACTAGATGTGAAAATTAATCTGTCAGAGATATATTAAACAGGAGAAAAAATACAAATTTATTTAAGAGAAGTTTTACATATACAGAATTCCATGGATGGAGGGCCTGGTAGGCTACAGTCAATGAAGTCACAAACAGTTGGACACAACTGAGCAGTTAACACTTTACCTTTCACCTTTACATGATATGGGAGCTTTTCAGAAAGAAATGAAGACACAAAGAAACAGGCTTGTGTATTTTTATGCCAGGTTTCGAAGCATGAGTGCACAGTATGGAAGAATATTTTAGTTTATGGGTAGAAAACTTTTCCTTTCTTCTTTTCTAAGTTATTTGGCTGGTTTACTAATTAAATTGATATGAGACACATTAGGAGGAAGAAACTAAATTTTGTATGTATGAGGATATTATGAAAAACATAAAGTTCCAGGACATCCAAGTAATCGAGGCTTATATAACATATGAGTTAAGGGTACAGAGGGAAGGAAGGCCATTCACAAGAAGTTGTGTGAGGATATTTGTGTGACACAGGTAAGTTTCTTAAGTAAATGGGTGTCCCCTCAGTAGCTCTTTTTTTCTGGTGCAGGATGCCTTTCCTGTGTAAATTTAGGCAGTTGAGGGGACAGTAACATGTTTTTCTGAATCTGTAGGGTTTTGATTGCCTTTAGCTCAAAATACTCCCTATGCCAAAGTGGCATATGATGGAGTGACAAATTCTGCTCCCCTTCAATAGGTATGGGGTTTTGTAGTGAACTAGGGGAAACTTAGCAATGCTTGTTCTTAGGGTCCTTCTTGACATCCTTTGGTCTTTGAAAATAAGGATGCCCCTGGGGAATCCTCTTCCCCTGGGGAAGAGGGAGGACAGGGAATATGGAGGAGCTTCTCACATGAGGGTTCTGTGACTTTCTCAGGGGCAGAAGGAGGGACTGGAGAAGGGCACAGTGACCTTCTTGCTTCTGCCATTTTCTCAAGCTACTTTAACTTAAAATGTTCAGTATACCAAGGTGCTGTATTTTGGAGTAGTGTGTCCTCTACTCACATCATATTTTTGTATTTCTAAAGTTTTATTGAGATGAAATAATATATAAATGTTATTTGATATCAAATGCATTTTATAAAATAAAGTATTATTTCTATTTTGTAACCTTTAATAAAATTATTTGGCCTAAGATGTAGAAAGTAAGAGTAATTTCCTAGTAAAGATTAAGTTTGCTCTATAATTTGATTTCATAATGAAAACCTTAGCACTACTAATTTTTGTAATAAAAAAATAACAAAACAGAGTGATACCATTTTAAAAGCATTTCAGTTTTTCAATTAAATGCCTATTAGAGGTAGTGTTTCCCATTATAGATGAAAATAGAATTGTAAAGTAAAGCTACACATAAATGAGTAGGAGACATACAAGTTAATGGGCAGTCTTTGAATTCACAGTGATCAGGTGGAAATCTGCTCTCACTGAAGGTATGCAATTATCTTAAGGATATGTGAGGCAAAAAGGCAGTAAGCGAGGTTTTCAGTAGTAAATCACAGTGGCAGTTACTCTTAAAAGGGTAAAGGAAACAGAATTAGCAAACTTAGCAAGGATTATACAAGTACAGAAGTATTAGGATTCAGTTCAGTTCAGTTCAGTCGCTCAGTCGTGTATGACTCTTTGTGACCCCATGAATCGCAGCACACTAGGCCTCCCTGTCCATCACTAACTCCCAGAGTTTACTCAAACTCACATCCATCGAGTCTGTGATGTCATCCAGCCATCTCATCCTCGATTGTCCCCTTCTCCTTCTGCCTGAAATCTTTCCCAGCATCAGAGTCTTTTCCAATGAGTCAACTCTTTGCATGAGGTGGCCAAAGTACTGGAGTTTCAGCTTTAGCATCATTCCTGCCAAAGAAATCCCAGGATTGATCTCCTTCAGAATGGACTGGTTGGATCTCCTTGCAGTCCAGGAGACTCTCAAGAGTCTTCTCCAACACCACAGTTCCAAAGCATCAATTCTTTGGTGCTCAGCCCTCTTAACAGTCCAACTCTCACATCCATATATGACCACAGGAAAAACCATAGCCTTGAATAGACAGACCTTAGTCGACAAAGTAATGTCTCTGCTTTTGAATATACTATCTAGGTTGGTCATAACTTTTCTTCCAAGGAGTAAACGTCTTCTAATTTCATGGCTTCCATCACCATCTGCAGTGATTTTGGAGCCCCCAAAAATAAAGTCTGACACTGTTTCCACTGTTTCTCCATCTATTTCCCATGAAGTGATGGGACCGGATGCCATGATGTTCGTTTTCTGAATGTTGAGCTTTAAGCCAACTTTTTCACTCTCCTCTTTCACTTTCATCAAGAGGCTTTTTAGCTCCTCTTCACTTTCTACCATAAGGATGGTGTCATTTGCATATCTGAGATTATTAATATTTCTCCTGTATTAGGATTAGGGATAAATAATTTTAAAAAACAGTGAATCTTAAAATCATAGATTAGTTATAGATCAAAAACATATCTCTTCTACAGTTTCCTTTATTTTCAGTCAAAGAAAGTGAATGATTTCATAGTGTTGTCATCTCTTTATGTTGTATTGTATATTACTGCCAAATACACAATTAATAACAGCAATATTTATATGCAGATAACTTAAAACCCAGAGGTCATTATAAAAGCACATGTAATTTTATTAGAGAAATGTGAAAGGTTACACATGTTTTGAATGGATACCACTTACACATGCAGATCCATACACAAATGTGCTGGCTTTATTAGGGCTGATTCATCCTCTGTTTGACAAAAGCAATGACTGAAAAGTTTGATATTTTTAACTTTTCTGTTGAAATATAAACAGTTAATAATGAGCCACATTTTAAAATATATATGTTTAGCATATGGTTTTGAATTCACAGTTCTGAACTTAGTAATAAGTGTAACCAAGCAAAAGGTTTCTGTGCCTGCAGTGCAGAAATCCAAACTCTTCACAGTGGGAGTTTGGATCAAAGTAAGGGTTTATGGCAGGGCACTGAGCAAAGGAGTAGGAGGGAGGCAAGTCTCAGATCCACTCCAGCTTGATGTCAGTAGTTTGGCCTTACTGCATGTAAGTGAGTTTAGTTCAGTGAGTTTGTTACTGTCCCAAGTTTAGTTCAGTAACAAGGAGATAAAAGAACTGCCAAATATAGATATATTGATTAATGTGATATCAAGGAAATTTCCCAGTGATGAAAGCCATGCCATATAAAATATACTGTGGGATTCTAATTGACCCAGCTCTTACACTCTAAAATATATCATTGTATTTAAGTTGATGCTTCATTTCCCACAAGCTATACCTGACCATTCACTAAGCACAGAATGAATACTAAGGCAGGTTTGTTCCTGGGAGACATGGGGCTTTAACGATCCTGACTCGGACTCAAGGACTTACCATTGTCCTTGCCATACTTTCTTCCAGCTGCACTGCAATTTAAGATCTTCTATCCAAACTCAATTCTCTTTTCTTCACATAATCAGAACGTTGTTATACTCTGTCAGCTCTCTTGACTTTCCCACCTCCTTTCCATTTTCTATGAAAGGCATTTTCCTCAGTAAATCACTTGCATCACTGCCGGGGTCCAGTCCTGGTGGATACAGCGTGATTTGAAGGGGAGATGGATAGATGAGGAAAAACTTATTTATTTAGAGATATAAGATTAGACTAGGAAGAAATAGTGTAGTAGGAAAATTTAGTGGAGAAAACAGGCTAATTAACTTGGTCTACGTGGAAAACCAATAAAGTTCCAGACAAGGACTTGCACCATCTGTGTTAGGCCACCGGCACCCCTTTGAATATCGGAGAGTGCCCCACCTTGGGCTCTCTCTCCTACAGATCTTAAAAGCTGGGATAAGTAAGTAGACATGGTGAGCCTCCACATTCCAAGATGGAAATTCAGCCGAAAAAGGGAGAAAAGAACGACATGGGGAAGTCCAGCATCGGTGCAAGACTCCAAAAACTATTTTTCAAAATCAGTTTATATACCCCAAGTTGTACATAAAGAAATTAGATAATATGCAGAGTTATGCAGGGGCAGCAGTCCTGACCCTCATTGAGACAAGGCTTTCTTTTTGCGTACACTCCCGTATACAAAAGGTCTCAGGTGGTTTACATTATCTTCTGGCCAAGAGGCCTGTTAACATTTTTATGGCTCTCTTCCTGGATTATTGTCTATCAAACCAGACAACTCCTTTTCTCTAGAAGTATTTTTCTTTACTCTGCATCACCCTCAAAGTACTAAATAAAGTTACATTCCTGTAGAACAAAGGTGCAGTGGGTTATAACAAATAAAGCACTCAACTCAAATATCTAATGTTGCTAATACCAGGTCCACTACTTGTTTTTCTATATACCAACTATATAAAAATAAAGGTTATGAAAATTTGGCAGCAAGTATTGGCTCAACAAATGAAACCTTTAATCAGCCGTATTCTAATGATTTTGACTCCTTGGAAGCTCCAAGGTCAGGAGTCCTCAAACAATCACATGCGCAGCTGTACGAGTCCTGCAGGCAGGCTAGAAAGCCATCAGAGGGGTTTTTGGATTGAAACACCCTTTCAAATCCAGAAGACTAAAGCCTTGAGATTACTTTTTCCAGAGTGTGTCAGGAGAGTGGAAACGTACAATGCAATAAGGCAGGCATATCCTTATTTTTTGGGTACCTGATCAGAAAATACCAGGGGGAAAACCTGAGATCTGACTTGACCTTGCACATCAGATCTCTGCCGCATGACCTTGTCAAGGTGGGATTCCTCACGCTGGCTCCCGGCAAGTAACTAATTCCATTTTGGGTTTGTTTCGTTGAAGACCCTGACTAACACCCACATACTTTGGTATTTTGGGAATTTCATAGGAGGAAAGCTACTTAGAAGTTCCCTTCTAGGTTTTCTGTTTAGTTCTAAAAAGCACCATTTTGGTCTTTCAATTACTAATGGCATGCATAGTCAGATAATTTGTAAGAATTATCCTAGTGACCAGATGCTGATGCAGCTCTTGGCAGCACCTTACTTTTATATTCCTTCCCTTTAAAGAGCTTTTGTTCTCCTAAAATAAATATTGGCAGTTCTGCTAGCAGAGAGATGCGCAAGGGAAGCAAGCAATCAATTTGAATTAAACATAAGTGGAAGTGTTCCCTAGAAGACTGAGAATGGTATGATTGACTTGTGTCATCTTTTCCACTGAAATGCAAGAACATATGAAGAAGAATGTAGGGATGTGCAATGAAGAGGATGGGGCTTTTAGAATATTCAAAAGAGGAAAATAAAATGAAAATTAAAAAGCTTTGAAGTTTGAGAAAAACTTGACAGATAACATTTAGAAAGGCAAAGAGATTTCTACCTCTGTAACATAAGGATGGGCTTCCCAAGTGGTGTCAGTGGTAAAGAACCCGCCTGCTAATACAGGAGACATAAGAGATGTGGGTTCAATCACTGGGTAGGAAGAACCTCTGGAAAATCCCATGGAAAGAGGAGCATGGCAAGCTATAGTCCATGGAGTCGCAAAAGAGACGCAACTGAAGTGACAATACAACAGAAGGATATAGTAGATGATCTCTAATGTCCTAGGATAAAGTTTACCTTAATATTCTAAGACTCCATTAATTTAGTAAATATTTATACAATGCCTGTTACATGCCTGCTTTGTGCTAGGTGCCAAGCTGTAGATCTTTTACGGGGAAGAAAGACAAGTAATCAACACTTGCAATACAGGGTGTTGCATATCATGAAAAGGTATGCCTACGATGTGATGGGATATAGGATAATTTAGTTCATTCGTGTGAGAAGACTCAAAAAGGAAATTTCAAGTAAAAGAAAGTATGGTTAGAGCTTAAACATGAGTTCAGTTCCTGCATGGTTTGGAGCAGGGGATTATGCATCTAGACAACAGCTTGTTTAAAGATACTATACCATCTGGTGGCACAATCTATTTGGAGACATTAGGAAAAAGCACGTCTTGAGCAAGTGATGCAGGTGAGTGAGCAAAATGCGCGAGATAGGAAATAGAGACAGGCCAGGTCTCTAAGCTCTTGGGAAACCAGAGCTTTCATCCTGAAAGCCATGAAAAGTATTGGAGGAATTTTACTAAAAAATGTTCCATAATCAGTTTTGGCTTTTAGAAAGATTGCTTTGAGTGTAGTGTATGAAGTATGTGGCGAGAGGCAGGGAAATCTTTTTAGAAGTTTACATAAGATGAAGTAGCACATAATATGATTGAGTATATTTTGATTGGACAAAAAGAAAATTAGCTGCAAAAAGGCATAAGATGTGAGTTCTAGAAATTGAATACATTTAAGAGGAACCAGAGATCAAATTGCCAACATCCCCTGGATCATGGAAAAAGCAAGAGAGTTCCAGAAAAACATCTATTTCTGCTTTCTTGACTATGCCAAAGCCTTTGACTGTGTGGATCACAATAAACTGTGGAAAATTCTGGAAGAGATGGGAATACCAAACCACCTGACCTGCCTCTTGAGAAATCTGTATACAGGCCAAGAAGCAACAGTTAGAACTGGACATGGAACAACAGACTGGTTCCAAATAGGAAAAGGAGTACATCAAGGCTGTATATTGTCACCCTGCTTATTTAACTTCTATGCAGAATACATCATGAGAAATGCTGAGGTGGAGAAATCACAAGCTGGAGTCAAGATTGCTGGGAGAAATATCAATAACCTCAGATATGCAGATGACACCACCCTTATGGCAGAAAGTGAAGAGGAACAAAAATGTCTCTTGATGAAAGTAAAAGAGGAGAGTGAAAAAGTTGGCTTAAAGCTCAACATTCAGAAAAGGAAGATCATGGCATCAGGTTCCATCACTCCATGGGAAATAGATGAAGAAAAAGTGGAAACAGTGTCAGACTTTATATTTTTGGGCTCCAAGATCACTGCAGATGGTGATTCCAGCCATGAAATTAAAAGATGCTTACTCCTTGGAAGAAAAGTTATGACCAACCCAGATAGCATATTGAAAAGCAGAGACATTACTTTGCCGACTAAGGTCCATCTAGTCAAGGCTATGATTTTTCCTGTGGTCATGTATGGATGTGAGAGTTGGACTGTGAAGAAGGCTGAGCACCGAAGAATTGATGCTTTTGAACTGTGGTGTTGGAGAAGACTCTTGAGAGTCCCTTGGACTGCAAGGAGATCCAACCAGTCCATTCTGAAGGAGATCAACCCTGGGATTTCTTTGGAAGGAATGATGCTAAAGTTGTGAAGAAGGCGGAGCACCGAAGAATTGATGGTTTTGAACTGTGGTGTTGGAGAAGACTCTTGAGAGTCCCTTGGACTGCAAGGAGATCCAACCAGTCCATTCTGAAGGAGATCAACCCTGGGATTTCCTTGGAAGGAATGATGCTAAAGCTGAAACTCCAGTACTTTGGGCACCTAATGTGAAGAGTTGACTCACTGGAAAAGACTCTGATGCTGGGAGGGATTGGGGGCAGGAGGAGAGGGGGACGACCAAGGATGAGATGGCTGGATGGCATCACCGACTCGATGGACATGAGTCTGAGTGAACTCCAAGAGATGGTGATGGACAGGGAGGCCTGGCGTGCTGCTATTCATGGGGTCGCAAAGAGTCGGGCATGACTGAGCGACTGAGCTGAACTGAACTGAATGCACAACATGAGCACCAGCAAAGAGATGAGCTATCTCTCTGCTCTGTGGTTCACTTGTTTTTCACTTGTTCCATTTCTGGGGCACTGGGTTGAAGTGGGACAAAGGTATCAAGGAGGAAACTCCAGAGCCAAAGGAGGAAGTAACCGTCAGGGAACAGGTAATGTGATGGGAAACTGTGTTTATACTTCCTCAGAAAGTATGACAAATGTGATCAGTTTACTTGAGACTCTGGAAACTTCACATTAATTTCCTATTGCTTGCTGTTGTTATATTTTGTCATTCACAAAGGAGAAAAAGATAGTAAGAGAAAAGATAGTGGAACTCACAAAGGTTTTTTTTGCTTTTTCTCACTTAGTGTCGAACACTAGATTTTTAATTCTCTCTTACAGCGACTTTTGGTAAAGTTGATGCTTCACTCTCTAGTGTTCTATAAACTGTTTTTTTGTACTGCTGCTATTGATCTGTTTAGGTCAGGAAATTCTGATGTATTTATTCTTTAAATATTTTAATGGTCATTAGCATTAAAATTTACTGGGTATCTATTATTTGTAAAAAGCTGTTACAGGTATAGTAAGACTTTTTCTTCTCCAACAAAGACCTTTGCTTTGATCGAGGTGAGGTGCAATATGTATATAAAATAACTGTGGTGCTTTTCAGAGAGAACTTTCTCCTATGACAACTGGTGTGAAGCGGTGGCATTTTATTTAATTTATTGTCTGCACGGGGTCTTCGTTGCTGTGCATGGCCTTTCCCTGGTTTCTGTGCGTGGGCCTCTCACTGCAGCGGCTTCTCTTGCTGCAGAGCGTGGACTTTAGGGCGCACGGACTTCAGTAGTTCACACAGCACTCGGGCTCAGTTGTTCCGATGTCCTGGCTTATTTGTCCCACAGCATGTGGAATTTTCTCAAACCAGAGATTGAACCTCTGTCTCTGCATTGACAGATGGATTCTTAACCACTGGACCACCAGGAGAGTCCCAGTGGTGGCGTTTAATAGCCTGATAGATGACATTCCAGAAAGGGGGATGGAAAAGATACCATGGCCGTACTACCTTAATGTAAAGCTGGTGCAGATGAAAGTTCAACAGGCTGAGACGTGGGAACTAGCTGAGACGTAGGAACTTTCAGTCCGTGAGGAGGAAGAGCTGGCTTAATCCAAAGTGTGGGTCAGAAAGGGAAGGAGGCCAGAGGAGTGGTGTGAATGATGGTAGGTAGCTTGGTCCCATGGACAGGAGAGATCCTTGAAGAACGTATTACTGTAGGAAAGACTTGTATTCTAATAGAGTATTCTATTACTGTATCCTACTGAGTAAAAGTAAAAGCTGTCTCTGAAATGTGAATGTGACAAAAAATGGAAATAGTGGTGCAGGGAATGTAGCAAGTAAAAATAATTAAGAATTTTCAGTAGAAGCTGTAAGTACTGATTTAATTGATATAATTCAGATTGCTACTTCATTATAGTTTTTTATGGTGATCTGAGAAAAGAACAAAAATAAATCTATTAATAGATGTAAAAATTAAATTGTTTTCATGGCCAAGTTTATTTGATGACGAGACTGTTCTTTTATCAAATTACCCCAGGACATAAAAATATAGTTTAAACTTCCAATGTTTCCATTTCTTTTGAAAAAGAGTCTAGCCAAAAAACAAAAATACACAACGAAGTTTTGTGATTGCTTCTGATTGCTTCTATTTGAGTCATTGTCATGACATCTTTCCACATAGTTCACAGAAATTTCATTGTATTTTATGTTAAATAGGAATGCAGGAATAGATATGGTTTTCTTTTCTCTCTCACGTAATAGAATGGTGTACATTTTTAAGAGTTCTTAAAGAAAAGGTTTCATGAAAAGGTACTTGTTATATACACAACGAAGTTTTGTGATTGCTTCTGATTGCTTCTATTTGAGTCATTGTCATGACATCTTTCCACATAGTTCACAGAAATTTCATTGTATTTTATGTTAAATAGGAATGCAGGAATAGATATGGTTTTCTTTTCTCTCTCACGTAATAGAATGGTGTACATTTTTAAGAGTTCTTAAAGAAAAGGTTTCATGAAAAGGTACTTGTTACCCTTTAGATTTAATCAAAAGGAGACCAGTGCTAAAGACAAAAGCGTTTCTTTTTTGAAGTAGATATTGTTAAGCTTTTAAACCAGATGAAAGTATGAGTGATCATATCATACTGTCATGGTTTCTCATGATAAATTTTTCATATAAAATTATTTGTTGAAATTATCAAAGAGATAATCCTATGTTGGCATAGCTGCAAAGTTAAAATAGCTGACATTTAAAAAAGATTATATGGGAAGCTTTATTGAATGTATTGAGATAAGGCTTATTGTAATTATTTTTTTTTTCATGCAAACTGCTGTCATAGTTGTAGGAAATTCAGAATCCACATGAAAGACCCCATTCACCCTTGGAATTATCTAATTCCTTCCTAATTCACCTTTACTGTCTTGTTCCTACCCACTTCAGGGCTATATTCTGCTCAGAACTGCATCCATCACCCCAAAGTTGTAGACTCCTCTGTCTCGCTCACTGATTACTACCTTTCTTCTAGTTCTATCTCAGTTTTATTCCCACTACGTTGTTCTGTACCTTTGGCAATCTCTTAGTCCCTTAAATTCATTAAAAGTGTATGAATACTTAATGAATTCATCAAGAGTATATGACATAGTCTAGTAGACACTTAGGATATGCAGAATAAATGAATGGATTAATCAAATACTCTTTCATCGTTCGCTGTGAAATTCTAAGAGGCTGCCATGACAACTGATGATCCTAATATGAGATTGGTGATTTTTACCTTATTGAGATAGCCATCAGTTTAAATGACAGTAGTATTATATGGAGAAATTAAAGACTAGGATAGTTATACTTTTAAACAGAGGTATTAGGTAGAATTAATAATAATAATAATGATTATTTACTCAGAGTTACTAGATGCATTAGGGTCTTACCTTTATACCTTATATACTCCTCACAAGACAGGCATTTTTATTTAAAATTTTTAGAGATAAGGAAACTGAAAGAGAGGCTAAGCAACTTGTTCACAACTATCAGCAGAGTAAGGATATGCACTAAGTATGTATGGTTCAAGGCCAGTTTCTTTAATATAGGATAGCTGAAGAATTAGACAAAATATCTTCTTCGTTCTCCCAGGAACTTGTCAAAGGATATTACATTTGAATGTGATGGGAATATTTCATGTTTTAGTTGTGTTTAGGTAAGACATTTGTAAATTGTCCATTTAAAACTGTTTATTTCATAAAGCAAATTCATTTACCCTGAAAGCATCATTTTTATTTTGTGGAATAGTGTCTTGCACTTATTAGACCTATGTAGGCAACATGTTTGAGATTATACTACAGAGATCAAAGGATGCCCAGGGTTCATCCTTCCCAGCCACAATTTTGCACTTGGTCTCCCTAGCCTTGTTAGTGGTGGATGATTTATCTTTTAATGAAAGGGATAAAACCTTCCTTGATTACCTATTTCAGTGAAGCTTTTGGACTGACATAGTTTGCTAAATTCTTTTAAAGTGAGCAGTTCAGGGAAGTAACCTGGAGCAGCTTGAAAAATTAGCCTACTTCTTGTGTCTCAGGTTAGAAAGTTTCTGCTCACACTTCTCTTATGTCTTGGAGTAAACTCTGGGACTTGGGATTTTAAGATTGCTTCATATTCGTTGTAAATTGATGCAGTCACTATGGAAAACACTATGGGGATTCCTTAAACTAAAAATAGAGTTGCCGTATGATCCAGCAATTCTCCTGGGCATATATCCAGAGAAAACTATAAATCAAAAAGATACATATACCCCAGTGTTCCTTGCAGCACTATTTAAAATAGCCAAGACATGGAAGCAACCTAAATGTTCATCAGCAGATGAATGGATGAAAAAAATCTGGAGTATAGACATAATGAGATACTACTTAGTCTTAAAAAAGAATGAAACAATGCCATTTGCAGTAACATGAATGGACCTAGAAATTGTCATATTAAATGAAGTAAGAAATAGAAAGACAGTTATCATATGATTTCACTTATATGTACAATCTAAAACATGGCACAAATGAGCTTATTTACAAAAACAAACAAACAAACAAAAAACAAACCAGACTCACAGACATAGAAAACAAATTTATGGTTATCAAAGGAGAAAGGGGGTTGCAGAGGATAAACTAGGAGTCTGGAATTAGCAGAGACAAACTGCCCTATATAAAATAGATAAAAGACACAATCCTACTATATATATATAGCACAGGGAACTAGATTCAGTATCTTGTAATAAACCATAATAGAAAAGACTATGGAAAAGAAAACATATAAATGAATCAGTTTGCTATACACACAATATTGTAAATCAATTATACTTGAATTAAAAAAAAAAAAAGATTTGCTTCTTAACTTCAAAACATTTAGGCAGGGGAGTGGATGAGATCCAGTTTTATTTCAGACTCTCAGGAGTCATCTTAATAATAGTCTCTGTTCCCAGGATGAGGAAATGAAAGGTGAGGCTTACATCACCCTAGTATCCTTACTTTCTTAGGAATCAAAATGTTCCTAAGGTCAAATACAGTGTGAAATAACTCCCTAAACCCATCTTGGAAGGCGCTACCTCAGAAATAGAGTGAATGGAAATTGCTCTTTAACTGGGTGGGAGTCTCATCTCTAGGGCCACTGTTTATGTTCTTTATGTCTTGCTTTTCTCTTTATGTTGAATTTGTTTCATCTTGTAAAGATTACAAAACACATGCCCTAGCTTTTAAATGTGAGAGTTGAATTGTTAATAGTTTTTGGATAAAAATGTTGTCTCCTATTTCTTCTACCAAAGGCGGTAGATTCTCAGAAACTTTGGAACTCCCTGGTATGAAGTATTTTCACTAATTCCGCACCTAAAAATTTTTATTTCCTACTTGATTTATGACACAGCTGCTTCTTGAATTGAGAAAATGCAAGGACTACATGCGATATAATTAAATTGCACTCTGTGTGTGTCTCCTACATTTAGTGGAGGCTACAAATCAAATCTTTTGATGTATTTTTTATTCATTTTTCAAGTTCCTCACCTCAAGATGCCTGTTGTCTTGAGGAGCTGGTGCACTGTTCCAGTTCCTCCTTGTGTAGTGTTAATATTGTCATGTCTTCTTCTCCCCTGTGCTCTCAGTTGCTCAGTCTCATCTGACTCTTTGTGACCCATGGAATGTAGCTCACTAGGCTTCTCTGTCCAAAGTATTTTCCTGGCAAGAGTACTGGAGTGGGTTGCAATTTCCTTTTACTCTACTACGGGATAAATTTATTAAGGGTAGGATTGTGTCATCCTGCATCAAATCTTGTGTACCTTCACTATATGATGCTGGCTGTAGCCACTCAAGCTACTCAGACTTACTCATGAACAATGACGCTATATCACTCCAACTTCACATTCTGTGCAGTAATGTAACTTGAGAAATCAATTCATATTATTTTAAAGAAAGTTTTACATGATTGAATCCAGGATAAAAGAAGCACTGCTTCTTAAGTGATATTCTTGACATTGCTGATGTATTATTATACTTATTTTATTGGCGTATACTTGATTTATAATGTTGTGTTAATTTTAGGTGTACAACAAAGTGAATCAGTTATATGTGTACATGAATCCACTCTTTTTTAGACTTTTTTTTTCCATGTAGGCCATTATAGAATATTGGGCAAAGTTCCCTTTGCTCTATAGTAGGTCCTTACTAGTTATCTATTTTATATACAGTAATATGTATATGTCTATCACAATCTTCCAGTTTATCCCCTTCTTACCACTGGTGACCGTAAATTTGTTTTCTGTATCTGTAACTCTATTTCTGTTTTGTAGGTAAGTTCATTTGTAGCCTTTTCAAAGATTGCGAATGTAGATAGTTCTCTTTATCATCTCTGCCCTCTCCTTTGTCTTTATTCCTCTCTCCCTCCTTCTACCTCAAGGCTTCTTTAATATATTAACATCTTTACTGGTTTACCCAGTGTTGACATCTAGAAGCTACTTTTTGGTTACCTGGTATATCAAAATACTTTCATTTCAAAATTATTTCTTAAAAACAAAATGTCACACCGAACAAATTTTAAAAATGGCTTGGGGATTCTTACTATATGGATTTCCCTGGTGGTTCAGATGGTAGAGCGTCTGCCTACAATGCAGGAGACGTGGGTTCAGTCCCTGGATCAGGAAGATCTCCTGGAGAAGGCAGTGGCAACCCACTTCAGTATTCTTGCCTGGAAATTCCCGTGGATGGAGGAGCCTGGTAGGCTACAGTCCACAGGGTTGCAAAGAGTCGGACACAACTGAGTGACTTCACTGTAGGGGTGGCAGAAAAATTGACTTGTGATTGTTAGTGGGAAATTAATGTGGTAGTAATTAGTCAAAATAAAGTATCTCTTATATTGAAAGTCAAAGTGTTGTAGAATTTCTTGTAAAGTTATGTTTAAGATTATTGAGTCTTTTTTTGTTGCTGTTCACTCAGTCATATCCAACTCTTTGCGACCCCAGAAACTGCAGCATGCCAGGCTTCCTTGTCCTTCACTATCTTCCAGAGTTTGCCCAAACTCATCTTCATTAAGTCTATGATGCCATCCAACCATCTCATCCTCTGTTGTCCCCTTCTCATCCTATCTTCAGTCTTTCCCAGCATCAGGGTCTTTACCAATGAGTCAGCTCTTCACATCAAGTGACCACAGTGTTGGAGCTTCAGCTCCAGCATCAGTCCTTCAGTGAATATTCAAGGTTGATTTCCTTTAGGACTGACTGATTTGATCTCCTTGGAGTCCACAATTCAAAAGCATCAGTTCTTTGATGCCCAGCCTTCTTTATGATCCAACTTTCACATTTGTACATGACTACTGGGGAAACCATAGCTTTGACTATATGGACCTTTGTTGGCAAAGTAATATCTTTGCTTTTTAATATGCTGAATAGGTTGGTCATAACTTTCCTTCCAAGGAGTAAGCGTCTTTTAATTTCATGGCTGTAGTTCACCATCCACAGTGATTTTGGAGCCCAAGAAAATAAGAGTCTGTCACTGTTTCCATTTTTCCCCATCTATTTGCTGTAAAATGATGGGACCAGATGCCCAAATCCAGTCAGATAAATATTTATTTCCTTAGTTGTTTAGTGAAAAAGATACGTATTCTCAATTAGGATGCTTCAAATCCTTTATTAAGTAGTCATCACTTTTGGTCATATGATGAGAGGCAATCAAGTGGGCTTAGGGAAAATTGGCAAGATATGGAAAAAATTTCCTAATAGGAAAGAAAATTCATCTACAAAGAAGGTATGTAGTTGTTGACTTTGTTCCCTGTATGTCTAGATGATTAGAGGTGACTATTCTTGGATTTCAGTTTCAAAATTGGAAGTTATTTAATTTAAATTGGTATATAAAAGTGCATAGTGGAGTGGGAAATTAAAGCTTATAATGTAAAGCAAACTATAGTAAACAAACTCCCACACAGTCGTATAAAAGACAAACTCATTTGTTGTGACAGTAAATTTAAATGACATCAGCCAAATTAGCTGTAAGTTATTTTCATTTCTTTGTGTGGATTGCAACCTCAGTAAATCAATCTTTCAGATAAGGAATTTCCAGAATAATCATTTACATTTGTATGATATGCATTTTTTAAAAAAATTAGTTAGTATATTTTCTGATATATGTGAAAAATAAGGTAACAGAAAAGTTGCATTAAGATGTTTTTAAGAACTTGAATTTCCATTTCTTTAAAGATTAAAGGCAAAAGAGATTTTTCCATTGCTTTAGTTTGTACAAAAAGTCAAATAGAAATGTAATCTTCTTGTAGGAAGAAGAAAATTGAACTATAAACACAGTTTATAATTTAACAGTGATTGGTTGTATAGGTAGTGATACTAGGGCTTCTAGACTGAAGATTATAAAGTATTACTATTTCTGTTTTAAAGCTTAGTGCCTACATAGCCAGTGGATCAAATATCCAAGATGGATAATCACTGGTATTGTGCTCAGGCTTTAGATCTAACAAATAAAAATGAAAAACATTTGGACATGATTAAAGAACAAAGAAACAAGGGGATGGACGGAGAGAAACCAATTCAGAAAATAAGGAACAGTTGGTTTACCCTAATTACAGCCATCCTGATTTTTCTTTTTTGTTTGTATCAATTGGGAGTTCGGTCAAAAATTAACTCTTTTTTTGCCTAATTATGGAAATAAATTCGTTGCAGCTTTTCAAAAGTGACTTTATGTTTTTCTTTAAACTCAAATTTCAAAAGACAGTTGCAGTTTATATTGGCTGCAATGGCCCCAATTCTTTCCTTTGATAAAGTTCATCAGTTCATTTTTCATTTCCTAAGACTGAATCTCTTATATAAACTGTCATCTAAGTGAGGATGTGTTGACATAAATGAGAAGAACAAAGATTCAACTAATTAAGAGAGTTTTACCTTTGACTTAGACTGAGTTGTACGGAAGTGTGGCTGAATCTAAGAAGATGGTGAAACATTTTGCATAACCTAACCATAAGGATTTTGCAGACTGTTTCTTGTTGCCAATCAAGCACTAAAATAAGGCCCAAGGTCTGACCCTCATAAATTTCTTTCTCATACATAATAAAGGATATGGAAATAGGGACTTTCTGGTTTTTCAATAGAGATGAACTTATTGAGATGTCAGTTACTTTATTGCTTTCTTCTTTCCTACTTTTCCCACTTTTTATCACAAGTTCTTTTATTTATTCTGTGTTCATCTTATATAGCATACATGCTTCTTTTCATTAACTACTGAGAGATGCATACTA
This sequence comes from Madoqua kirkii, assembly GCA_006408675.1. Taxonomy (NCBI): domain Eukaryota; kingdom Metazoa; phylum Chordata; class Mammalia; order Artiodactyla; family Bovidae; genus Madoqua; species Madoqua kirkii. The sequence continues at coordinate 20,108 of SJYC01055363.1, read as the reverse complement.
TATAATCTTTTTAGTATGTAGCATGTCTTTCTGTTTTTTATTTGAGAGTCATTAAATACGGGTACATGCGTAAAAATGAGGCAGATAGCCACAACTTTCAGTATCAAAGTCCTTCTGAAACTTTTGTATGGCATTATATACATTGCAGATTCGATGGCTTTCTCTATTTTTCCTCTGTTATTTACTTGCCTCCTACCTGCACTTCCTGCACTTGACCTCTCAACACATCACAAAAGCAGCTAAAGCTTCAAAATGGAAAGATATTATGTATGTCCCTATTGTGTTCTGGTGATTCTGAATAAGCAGGACTATAAAGAGGCAAGGTCAGCTGAAAACTGAGAAGTTCTTTTGTATTTTATCTTTCAAGTGCTTCCTTATTATTTGCAGTAACAGTTTGGGGCTGATTAACACAATATATATTATAAACCTACGAAAAGCTTGGAAGGAATGTAGATGATATATTAAAGTATGAATCATGATTTGAAGCATGCTGTAAATCACATCAAAACCCCCAGAACTTAACATGGAAGTTAGAAGAGACAACACCTATATTTCCCTCACTCTAAACCATTTTTTCCATACCATAACTTTTTCTTTCTAAAAACAGAGACTTGATCATTTCCTTAATCTTTTAGTCCACTTTGGCTCCCCATTCCTTATCACAGTAGTTTTTTATGGATTACCTTGGAATTACATAGAGAGCTTCTAAAATGTGTACATATCTGAGGCTTATCATCAGAAACTGATTTTTAGATACAAGTGGCAAGTGTATTTCACAAAATCTGTTCGTTGATTCAGATGGCTCTTTGTCATGTCCCATCTAAACTTTTCTCATCCCATGTCAAGCCGTCTGTTCCACTCACCTTCTGCTCTTCTTTAGTCATGCTAAGCCTAGATAGTATCCAGATAGTTCTATTTCACACCTCTGTACTTCTCTATATGCTCTTCCTACTATTCAAGATCCTTTTCCCCTCCTGTCTTTCCCCCGCTTTCTGCTCCGAGTCTTTGATCTGTCGAACAACTGCTTATCTTCCTAGATTCCCCATAAGTGACACAACTTTCCTTATTAGCCCATGGAGAAATAGTTCCTCATTTTTGATTAACATTTATATTTGATTATGAGTTTTCTAGATATCCATCTCTCCTATTAAATCCATGTAATTTATCTCGTTCATGTTTATATTAAATGAATGCTGCTAAGTCACTTCAGTCATGTCCGACTCTGTGCAACCCCGTAGACGGCAGCCCACCGGGTTCCCCTGTCTCTGGGATTCTCCAGGCAAGAACACTGGAGTGGTTGCCATTTCCTTCTCCAATGCATGACAATGAAAAGTGAAAGGGAAGTCACTCAGTCATGTCCGACTCTTAGCGACCCCATGGACTGCAGCCCACCAGGCTCCTTCGTTCATAGGATTTTCCAGGCCAGAGTACTGGAGTGGGGTGCCATTGCCTTCTCCGTTAAATGAATACATGGGTGATTAATAGAAACCCTGTTAGGAATTTAAATGTATAGTTTCTATGAGCATTGTTCTTAAGGGCTTTATTGATTTGACCTAGGTTGGATAATTTCATTTTTCATAATATATATTCCCATTTAAACTTATATGCCTGTATATTTACTCTTCTCTTCATTTTTTCCCCCTTTGTGTCTACAGACGAAATCTCACAAAACTATCCCTTATCTTCAGTCACATGTTGGCAGAAATCAAAGCAATCTTTCCCAATGGACAATTCCAGGGAGATAACTTTCGTATCACGAAAGCAGATGCTGCTGAATTCTGGAGAAAGTTTTTTGGAGACAAGTAAGTACAAATCATTTTATAATTTGGATCCACATTTGAAGAATGAGGAGACCTGTTTCCAGTTCCAAATGGTACAGATTTTGCCTGAGTATTTCTAGAATGTTCTTCAGTGTTTTCAATAAGTGTTTTTCGATTGGTTTTTTTTTCCTGTTTAACCACCAAAAATATACCTTAGTAACTGAATAATTTTGTTATTACCAAGTAGATATTATGATATATATTTATTTGATGTGCACTCATTGAATTAGTTGCTCTAAGAAGCAGAGATATGTAAGATACAGTATACACGAGAAGCTCATAACTTTATAATTCAGTGAACACATTAAACACATATACAAAGTAAAAGGTAGAAAAGGGAAGATACTGTAAAAAATGGCATAAATAAATTGTTCTGACAATTCAGAGAGGGCAACAGCTGCTTCAGGATTGCAGCCATCAGACACTACTTCTTAGAGGAGGTGGAACATAAACTTGATGAAGATCTGAAATTGAAGTGAGAAAAGCCCTGGAATTCAGGGGTTTTTTGTGTGTCACTGCACAGAAAGTAAACATGTATAAGCAAGGTACAGAAAAGAGGATGATATATCACAAAGTTGCATTATCTCACAAAACAGCTAAAGGTATTTTCCTCTAGGTATTTTCTATCCAGACACAAGCTCAAGTGAGCTTGGTAAATAATAGGAGTTAAATATCTGAAGTCTGCATAACTTAAATAAAACATGGAAAATTTTATCAGGAATCTCTTGGTAAGATGATTAGGACATGAGCATCAGGAGGCAGATGGTTTCTTTAGTAACCTTTTAAGAGTCCCTCAGTGTGTCTTGAGTATAGGCAGAACCCTAGCATAGGGTTAAAAGTGATTGCTTACACTCAGACTGTTGTGTTCTTTTTGTAGTTAAATTCTGTATTTATACATTAGCTGATGAAATAAGACATAAAACGTTGGAATACACAACTGTCAACAATCTGAGTTCTGTGACACTGATGAATTAACTGTAACATTAGGTCTGCCTTATTTTTCTTCGTGAGGTGCTGTGTTGATCTATAAGCTGCTATGTGATTAGGGCACATACAGAGCAATGCATATTTGATTAGATGTACATATATATTTTTTTATTTCAAAAATATTAACGTCTTTATCCCACCTCTTAAATAAAAAGTATTCTGAATTATTTTTAAGCACTACTGGAGGTAGTGCTTTTAACCCTGACATTCTGTATTCCAGAGATCGAGCTATTTATAATGCTCCTATATACATTCACAAATGAGGACTTAAAAGAAGAAAACATTCATCCTCTTCTGAATTAGCTTAACATCGAAGAGTGTACTAATTAAATATATGTGAATAGTAGAAAGCAGAAAGGGATTGCAGAGTTCTGAAAGTAAGAATTAAGGACTTCTTGAAGTTACAGCTCATATATTAATACTCTGAGCTTAATGCAAACAATTGGTAACCTTCAACACAAACTATCTTAAAATTTTAAGAAAATCTATCAGATGAATTGCTTGTGAATTATAAAGTTGTTTGCTAGTCAAAAGGTCAGTGAAAAATGGAAAGATTCCTCACGTTTTTCAAGAGAGGAGTTTGTTTTGCCATTACCTCAAACACAGAGAATTATGCATTTGAGATATCTTTACTTCCCTTTATTTAACATCGATAGACATTAAGGGGCTGAAATTTCTGTCCAACTGTTATGTGAGTGAAATCACTACTAAATCAAATGGGGGATTCTTGAAATGAGGATGAAACATGTTCCCTACCTCCCCAAACCCTTGTAACTTTGTCTTCTCCTATCTTCGCTTACTTGAAAAAGTTTCTTAATTTGTCTTTAAGATTTTTACTTTTGGGATGAGAGCTAAACTTAAAGCTTCTTCTAGAATGCAGACATATTTCTGTAGTAATCAGAATTATGGTTATTTTATTAAATCATTGGAAAAACCATCTTTGTATTCTCTGTGGGTTTTCACCTTATAGTTCCATGCTATTTTATTGAAATAATGGATGAATGAATGATGTAGCATTTTAAAAGGTTGAAACCTTTTATCCTTTTTATACTCTAATACTAGTCTGCATTTTTGCATAACTGGGTTCTCATTTAGAAATATTCCTGTTATTTATCTACATATTGAGGGCATATGACAATGCTCTTTCATCTGACCTAACTAGAGCCTTTAAACTCGAATGTATAGTTTCATAAAACAGAACTATTGAATGGTTAGTTCTACAAACAGCCAAACAGATTATGATTTTTATAAACCAACTTCAACTTAAGGAGTATTATTGTGACATTTTCCCCAAAAGGGAAATAAGAAAAAGTCAGTCAGAACACAATATTCAGATGGAGTTAAAATTGGGAAAAGTTATTGTTCAAAGGAATTTAGGAAAATTCTAAAGGCAAATTTAGCATGCATACCTAGAAACCAGGCACCAGACAAAAATCTTGAGGTATCATGTGCCTAGTGCTTCATTTCTGTGCTTCTCAGTCTTTGGAAGTCATGGCAAGGCCGGCCTGTCTGCTCAAGACCCAAGCCCAGCGGCCAAGAGGTTCCGCCAAATTCTCCAGGGAATCAGTAACGCATCATGTGTCAGGGTGAACTGGTTGGGAAGTTCTATAGTTGTTAGATTTGGGAAAGTCCTGTAGTTGGTAGATTTTTATGTGAGGGTATTGAATGTTTTAATAGTTGAGTTCTGCTTTTGCTTTCTTAGTCTAATTGGCAGGAGATAGTAGAAGAATATGGAGAAGGCGATGGCACCCCACTCCAGTGCTCTTGCCTGGAAAATCCTATGGACAGAGGAGCCTGGTGGGCTGCGGTCCATGCGGTCGTGGAGAGTTGGGCGTGACTGAGCGACTTCCCTTTCACTTTTCACTTTCATGCATTGGAGAAGGAAATGGCAACCCACTTCAGTGTCCTTGCCTGGAGAATCCCAGGGATGGGGGAGCCTGGTGGGCTGCCCTCTATGGGGTCACACAGAGTCGGACACGACTGAAATGACTTAGCAGCAGCAGCAGCAGCCGCAGCAGTAGAAGTATGTAGAAAAAGAGGAGTAGCATTATTGAGTGCATGCTTCTAAGTAAATTCTGCTAAATGAGACCAATACCAGACTGAATCTTTACCCTCTGGGTTGGTAGTTTATGATCCAGAAACTTTCATCATGAGGCTTCAAAAAATTAAGGAAAAAATTCATTAATGTGATTAGACTCTGAGTAGCAGTCATTTTTCCAGCAAGCAAGTCAGGTAGCAGTTTCCAGGCTCTTCATGCTAAGGATTTCTTGATGTTGAGATTCAGACGTGTGGTTCCAACCAACTTGAAGATTTTATCTTTGGCATAAAAGTTCTCACTGACTCCGCAATGTTCCTCTTGCTCTTGATTTTGTCCCTTATTATACTGGATCTTTTAGTTCTTAAATTCCCATAAGCTCTTGTTCATCTCCATATTTATCATTTTGCATTGGCTTTTTTGAAGTTATTTGTCTGATTTGTCTGATTTCTTCCCATTAGATTATAAGCCCCGTGAAATCAGCGTTTGCGGTTCCCAAGGTAGTTCAACACAGTGTCGCATTTAGGGACGTTCGGGAGCAGTTGTTAATTTAATTCTGAGGAGTTGTGGAGTAGAGGCATGTGTGTGAGCGTGTGCACGTGGACAGACAGTGCTTGCTTTTTCTGGAGGTAGTGTCTTAGTTCCAGCTTGCAGCTAGGTCATGCATGTTCAGTTTCTGACTGCAGCATTTGCAAGCGTTATCCCTTTGGACAAGCTGCTTGGTTTTTCCATGCATCAGTTTCTTCATTTATAAAAAGTAGATGGTAATACTGCAAAATGTGGATGATAATAACAAGAATACCTACTGTGTAGAGTTATTGCAGAGATTAAAAGAGCTAAAATTTACCTATCAGGCACGTGTCTGGCACATAATAAGTACTCTGTGTTGTGGAATAATTAAACAGCTTAAACCTTTAATCTTGCTCAGTGTCCCAGGAAATATTTATTGTTAATTCTACAAATAATAAAATTAATATTCAACTTTACATGACAGAGATGCCATGGTCTCTAGAACTATAAAAGCAGAAATCCAGGAAAAGTTAATAAAAGTTTTCTAAACTTGTGATTATGCTATGTAAAAGTGGGGTAGAATATAAAAAACTGTCCTGCTGACCAGGTGGAAAAAAAAAATGCTCTGTTTAAAATTCAGTTCATTACATCTACCTTTGATTTCCTGAGGAAGTTGTAGGGACCTTTTGGTTTCCTGTGTTTTCTTTTCACTTTTAATTAGAAACAAATATGCCATAAAATACATTTTTTAGCATACTAATTAGATCAGTTTTCCCTCTAATCAAAGAAAAGGCAACTTAGTCATATTTAATTAAATAATGCCTGATAGAAATGAAGAACTCTTACAAGGAGAAAAAATAAACTGAAATATTAGTTCTTTTTAAAAAAGAATTATTAAAAAAAACCTCAAAGAGCTTCTATTTAATCTTTCTGTTATTTTGTCACCTCCTGTTGTTGCCTGTTTTAAAACAACCAAGTATCTTTATATCATAAGGAAAATAAAATGACAGGGCTATTTTGTTCAACTCATTGGAGGAAGATCCCAGATAGGAAAAGCAAATAACATGTGAAATTATAATTTCTACCTCTAAGCAGTATGTATTCAAGTTGAGGGATACAGTATATACAAAGATGATAAATAACTTAAAATCAGTTCTGTCCCATTTACAAAAGTGCTTAAGAAATGTAACAAATAGTGAATTGTTTTAGAGTGATCAGAATTGTTTACTCGGGCTCCATGGAGGAACTGGTGTTCCGTATGAGTTGCACATGTGTTAATAAGGAGGAGGCAAAGGAGAATGCTCTGAGGGGGATGAAATTTTCATGGTGTCTGCTGTCTTTCCAAAGAAAGATGCAGAGTAACTTAAAGTTTCCATATATGGCATTTTTTATTGCTGTTTTCTTTTCCCTTCTTTTCCTCACTGTGAACTCCTCAGTAAGTGACATTTACTCGATGAAGTCCCCATGAACTAAGTTCTGGTTCTTAACCTTGAAACATGATTTCATTAGGTTTCATCATGAGTATGTCTATAGACTGGGTTTACGTTACTGAGTTTACAAACTGATCTATAATACAGGGTGATACTTTGATTAATTTACAATGATCAGTGGTACTATAAAGCAGATGGGAATGCTCTCATCACTTCAGATAAATTATATGTGGAGCCATATCATATCCAGAACATTCTTTGGTGAACATGGAATCTAAATATGGGGTGGTATTGTAGAAATTCCCCTGCTTCAAGGTCCAAAGTACTTAAAATTGTCACTCTCTCTTGGACTGTACTTTGAAAGCTCTGTTTGTTTCTGCCTCTTTGGACTTCTTTTTTTCCCATAGACAAAGTTACACCTTTTTTAAATTGAAGTATTTTTTAAAAATTATAGTTGATTTACAGTGCTGTATTTCAAGTGTACAGCACAGTGATTCAGTTATACATATATGTTTTTACAGATTCTTTCTCTTATAGGTTATTATGAAATAAAAATTGTGTAGTTTTCTGTGCTATGCAGTAAATACTTTTTGTTTATCTAAATTATAGATAATAATGCATACATGTTAATCCCAGACTCCTAATTTATCTCCCCCCTTTCCCATCTGGTAATTGTAAGTTTGTTTTCTGTGTGTGTGGATCTGTTTCTGTTGTATAAGTTCATTTGCATCAGTTCTTTAGATTCCACATATCAGTGATATCATGTTATTTGTCTTTCTGGCTTACTTAGTATAATAACTCTAGGTCCATCCATGTTGCTGCAAAATGGCATTATTTCCTTCTTTTCTAGGGCTGAATAATACTCCACTGCATGAATATACCACATCTTCTTTATCCATTCAACTTTTGATGTACATTTAGGTTGTTTCCGTCTCTTGGTTGGGCTTCCCTGATAGCTCAGATAGTAAAGAACCTGCCTGCAATGCAGGAGACCCTGGTTCAATCTCTGGGTCAGGAAGATCCCCTGGAGAAGGCAATGGCAACCACACCAGTGTTCTTGCCTGGAGAATCAATGGACAGACTAGCAGGAGTCCATAGGGTCACAAAGAGTTGAACAGAAGTGAAAGTCACTCAGTCATGCTCGACTCTTTGCGACCCCATGGACTATACAGTCCGTGGAATTCTCCAAGCCAGACTACTGGAGTGGCTTGCCATTCCCTTCTCCAGGGAATCTTCCCAACCCACGGATCAAACCTAGGTCTCCCGCATTGCAGGCAGATTCCTTACCATCTGAGCCACAATGCTCCCTCCAATTCATTGCAGTCCTTACCTGGACCTCTTTATTTATTTACATTATCTACCTAGTATCCAGATACTTGAGTTTGTTATGTCTAAAAACTGTGTGAAACCATTTGACTAGTTGATGGAGACCAGGGAGAATGCAGAGGACAGATTCTTAGTATTCTCATGAATGACCTATGCACCAGGGAAATTTAAGGAAGTGGAGGCATTCACCGGAAAAGTAGGCTTAAAATGTGGGGAGTGTTTTAGATGCTAAAAGAAGGTAGGATTTAAAGAAAGGAAGAGGGAGATTAGCCAGATAATAGCATTGCAAATGAACTAGATAAAGCCTAAAAAGTTTTCATCACATGTAGGGACAACAAGGCATTTATAACTCAGTTTATTTTCTCTCTTTAACATTCTGCAAGTCTCCTTTATAACCAGAGTCTTAATAGGCTCCTCTTGTTGCACTGAAGAGGCACAGTGGATTTTGCTATGCACTCAGTTGTACATTAATGGGTCTGGCCTCCTCTTAATACCTTGACTGCTGGTGAATTATATCTAGCAGCCCTAAGAGGAAGAGTCTGAAAATAACTTCTTTATTTTGAAGTTCTTGAGATCCCCTTGGGCTTCCCTGGTAGCTCAGCTGGTAAAGAATCCACCTGCAGTATGAGAGACTTGGGTTCAATCCCTGGGTTGGGGAAGATGCCCTGGAGAAGAGAAAGGCTACCCACTCGACTATTCTGGCTGGAGAATTCCATGGATAGTCCATGAGATAGCAGAGAGTCAGACATGACTTAGCTCCTCTAGGCTTCTAAAGTTAAATCTGTTTGTATCCAGATTTTGGCTACTTATTTTACTTCTCCATCTTGAGAAGTATTTTGTTTTTAGGGTTTTTATTTTTATTTTTTGGCATTTTTGCCAAATGAGAAAAGTTTGCTGAGACCATTAATGTTTCATGAATACTTCTGAGTATTAAACTTATCATTAGAAATTTCAAAAATTGTATTTCTAAGCTATCATTTAAAAACATTCTCCTGTGCATGGCCCTGCTTTTTTTGTTTTTTGTTTTTTTTAAAGAGACTTCACATTTCTTCATCTTTTGCAGTTTGATTTAATCAAATCATTTTAAAGTCACTTATATTCTTGTTCTCAGAAGTCTTTATATTGTATTTGGAGAAAGAATTATTTTCTTAATGAATTATTTAATAATGTGTTCCTGAAATCGAAAAGGTCCTGGTTCTTAGTCCCTCTGCACATGTATTCCCTTCTGTGTGGGATGGTTCTGCCTTGATAGGCGAAGAGAGACATTTTCTCCTTCTGAAGCAAAGAGCATGTTTGCTTACAACCTTGTAACTTAAAAATAGTTTTTCTCTGCAGATCCAGGGACAAGTATACTTAGTGACCATGATGAAGTATTTGGGCTCCCTAAAAGCTAGGTTCCTTCCTCTTCAGTTACAAAAGTCACTTTGTGAATAGGTGTCACTGCTCTTTGCATCATCTGGTGGGAATTAGAGCTCGAGGAGCAGTTTTAAGAACATACTGGTATGCTGACCACTGCTTCCTATGAGTAGCAAAGTCTGTTGACGCGGATGCTCTGACCCACAAATCCTGTATGTTCTGCCAGCATCCATGCAGAGGTGATAGGCTAACTTGTTAGCTTGCAAATAAGATAGAATCCTTACAAATAGCTGTTAAAAGAAGGGAAGTTAAAAGCAAAGGAGAAAAGGAAAGATATACCCATTTGAAAGCAGAGTTCCAAAGAATAGCAAGGAGAGATAAGAAAGCCTTCCTCAGCAATCAATGGAAAGAAATAGAGGAAAACAATAGAATAGGAAAGACTAGAAATCTCTTCAAGAAAATTAAGAGATACCAAGGGAAAATTTCGTGCAGAGATGGGCTCGATAAAGGACAGAAACAGTATGGACCTAACAGAAGCAGAAGATATTAAGAAGAGGTGGCAAGAATACACAGAAGAACTGTACAAAAAAGATCTTCATGACCCAAATAATCACGATGGTGTGATCACTCATCTAGAGCCAGACATCCTGGAATGTGAAGTCAAGTGGACCTTAGAAAGCATCACTATGAACAAAGCTAGTGGAGGTGATGGAATTCCAGTTGAGCTCTTTCAAATCCTGAAAGATGATGCTGTGAAAGTGCTGCACTCAATATGCCAGCACATTTGGAAAACTCAGCAGTAGCCACAGGACTGGAAAACGTCAGTTTTCATTCCAATCTCAAAGAAAGGCAATACCAAAGGATGCTCAGACTACCGCACAGTTGCACTCATCTCACATGCTAATAAAGTAATGCTCAAAATTCTCCAAGCCAGGCTTCAGCAGTATGTGAACTGTGAACTCCCTGATGTTCAAGCTGGACTTAGAAAAGGCAGAGGAACCAGAGATCAAATTGCTAACATCCACTGGATCATGGAAAAAGGAAGAGAGTTCCAGAAAAAACATCTATTTCTGCTTTATTGACTCCTCAAAAGCCTTAGACTGTGTGAATCACAATAAACTGTCGAAAATTCTGAAAGAGATAGGAATATCAGACCACCTGACCTGCAGGAATACCAGATCACCTGACCTGCCTCTTGAGAAATCTGGATGCAGCTTAGGAAGCAACAGTTAGAACTGAACATGAAACAACAGACAGTTTCCAAATTGGAAAAGGAGGATGTCAAGGCTGTATATTGTCACCCTGCTTGTTTAACTTCTATGCAGATTACATCATGAGAAACGCTGGGCAGGAAGAAGCACAAGCTGGAATCAAGATTGCTGGGAGAAATATCAATAACCTCAGATATGCAGATGACACCACCTTATGGCAGAAAGTGAAGAAGAACTAAAAAGCCTCTTGATAAAAGTGAAAGAGGAGAGTGAAAAAGTTGGCTTAAAGCTCAGCATTCAGAAAATTAAGATCATGGCATCCAGTCCCATCACTTCATGGCAGATAGATGGGGAAACAGTGGAAATAGTGGCTGACTTTATTTTTCTGGGCTCCGGAATCCCTGAAGATGGTGATTGCAGCCATGAAATTAAAAGACACTTACTCCTTGGATGGAAAGTTATGACCAATCTAGACAGAATATGGAAAAGCAGAGACATTACTTTGTCAACAAAGGTCCGTCTAGTCAAGACTATGGTTTATCCATTAGTTATGAATGGATATGAGAGTTGGACTGTGAAGAAAGCTGAGCACTGAAGAAGTGATGCTTTTGAACTATGGTGTTGGAGAAGACTCTTGAGTGTCCTTTAGACTGCAAGGAGATCCAACCAGTCCATCCTCAAGGACACCAGTCCTGGGTGTTCATTGGAACGACTGTTGCTGTGCTGAAACTCCAGTACTTTGGCCACCTCATGTGAAGAGTTGACTCATTGGAAAAGACTCTGATGCTGGGAGGGATTAGGGGTAGGAGGAGAAGGGGATAACAGAGGATGGGATGGCTGGATGGCGGCACTGACTCGATGTACATGAGTTTGGGTAAACTCAGGGAGTTGGTGATGGACAGGGAGGCCTGGTGTGCTACGATTCATGGGGTCTCAAAGAGTCGGACATGACTGAGCGACTGAACTGAATTAAACTGAGATTGTTAATACTAAAGAAAAGATCTTTGGCCTGACTTTCTAATTTTATGGTATGTAATTTACTAACTTTTAGAAATCTGACCTCAGTAGATCAGAGGCATCTTGCTATGATCCATGAGCTATGTTGTCTGACATATATTATGAACCTACCAAGTATCATTGAACATGCAGAGTAAATATTCTGAAGAAGAGTCTTGCTTAACAAAGAAAAGAGCCAATACCCAGTATTTCAAGTCTGCATCTTTCTGATTTTTTGTGGTCAGTGGGTACTATGAGGAAATTTTTTATATGGAATTTTGACATATTTTATGGATTATATTTACAGTTTCTCTTTCACTAATAAATTATATTTTCAAAGTTGGGAAATAAGTCAAATTGCAAATTATAAAGGAAAATCAAATATACTTTCCTGGTTATAGTAAGTTTAAGTATTTACTGTGTTCAAAAGTTAGATTGTGAGACTAGAAATTATAAATCACATCTCTCATGACTGAGTTTATTTTTAAAAATCAAGGATAATACTTAATAACCTATCCTGTCTGACTGTGTGCAACCCCATAGATGGCAGCCCACCAGGCTTCCCTGTCCCTGGGATTCTCCAGGCAAGAACACTGGCATGGGTTGCCATTTCCTCCTCCAGTGCATGAAAGTAAAAAAGTGAAAGTGAAGTCGCTTAGTCGTGTCTGACTCTTAGCAACCCCATGGACTGCAGCCCACCAGGCTCCTCTGTTCATGGATTTTCCAGGCAAGAGTACTGGATTGGGGTGCCATTGCCTTCTCCAATCTTATAAAAATGTTTCATTCTATGTTTAAGTTTCAGAATATGAGCATGAGAATACTTGTCCCTTATACATGGCAATAATGCTTATCTATGCTATAGACAAAATGTTATAAACTTTGTGACAACAACAAAAAAAACTATCGGAAATACTGAGCATCTTGAATCTTTCTATATGTAAGTAAGGAATTTTCACTTATGAGGAAGATAAGTTAGATCTAATTGCAAATATTCTCGGTAACCCAGATTACCATCCTGTCTACAGTGAGTTGTAGGGCAACTATTTGACCACCGTGATTTTGATATCTTCTTTCTGTGGGTCGCTAGAAAATAATTGTTTTTCTTTAGTGATGGAAGGGTAAAAGTATAATAGCTTGTTAGCCATCTGTTTTCATTTCTATTAATAAATAGTCATTTCAAAATAAGATTGGATTTAAGGAAAAATTATATACAGAATATCAACAGACTTAGGATCATATTTTATGAGTACATAGGTACTTATATTTTATGTAATGAAAATCCAAGCATATTAAATAGCTTATGAATAATTTATCTTCTGAACCAAAGCAACTTAAAGGTAGTGCCACTGAACACATCTTTGATTCAGGTGAATTTGCTGAACAGAATTTAGATGAAATTGAAAATAGTAATGGGTTAATATAGTATAATAGATTTTTGTTTTGTCTAAAGTGAACATGGAATATCCTTGACTTAGAATGGATTTTAAACAACTGCTATCATACCACTGTACCACAGCAACAAAACCAAAAACCAATAAATGTTAATTTCCTTGTTTGTATGATGGCAGGTGATTTGTCCATTACTGCATCTCTTACTCTATTTTAATCTTAGAATTTTAATATAAACTTTTTTTAAGTTTAGTATATTGGCTTAGGCAAAAAGTCCATTTGAGTTTCTGTAGCATCTTACACTATGAAAAAAATGTGGCTTTCTTCACTCTTTATTATATTTATGAAATTCATCCACATTCTTGCATATAGCAAGTCTGTTCCTTCTCCTTGCTCCATTGTATGGCTATACCACAATTTACATAGTCACTATGTTGTTGTTGGACATTGGATTCTTCCTCTTTTGGATTATTCTCAGTAGTGCTGCTATGGATATTTTTTGTATATTTTTTTAAAAAGTGTACATTTCTCTAGTATGTATATCTAGGAGTGGTATTGCTGGCTTCTAGATTATGCTTAATTTTAGCTTTATTAGCGTTTAGTAAACCACCAAAGAGTTTCGATTTGCCACCCTCATCACCTAGAGGAGTACCTGAAGTTTCCTGTTGTTATATATCCTTCCCAACATTTTATAATATTTGTCTTTTTAAAGGTTTTAATAAGTTACTCTGGTGGGGATGAATGGAATCTCATTTGGTTCTTAATTTGCATTTGAATGATAACAGATGAAGTTGAGTACATATATGTGTCTATACTGAATAATTTGATTTTTTGTGTTTGTGACTATAAAAATTATTTGCCCAATTTTTGAGTAGTAAGTATTAATATTTAAAACTTTTTTGTATTATAGACGTGATTCTTTGATGTTTATTGCTCTCCCAGTATGTGACTTTTTCACTTTGTTAATGACATTGTTTCCTGAACACAGCTTTATAGTTTACCTTTTCCTTTATCCTTAGAACATTGTAGGTCCTGTTTAAAATTAAATTATTTGCTTGTGCCAGAGTAATGCAGATACCCTCTTCTGTTTCTCCCCAAACACTTTATTGCTTTATCTTTCATACTTAGGTCTAAGGTTCATCTAAAATTGGTTTTTATGTGATATTAATTCAGATCAAGATTTATTTTCTTCCCCATTTGTATATTCATTTGACCCAGCAACATTTATTGCAAACATCATCCATTCTTTACTACTATTTATAGAGAGTTGTTAACTATCCAGTGTTCAGATATTATTGCATTTGTTTCCAAAATTTGTTCTATTGTCTTTGCTGTGCCAATACCATGCTGTCTTAAGTAATATAAGGACTATAAGCTTGCCAATGTTACTCCTATGGAAGTTTGGCTTGATTTTATTTGGCTCTTGGCATTTCCCTATGAAGGTTAGAATTAGTCTGTCAATTCCTACTGTGAAAATGTTTCCTGATTGGGGTTGCAATAAATCTGTGAATCACTTTGTGGAGGATTGACCATACATCTTTATCATACTACGTCTGCCAATCCGTTAAGACATATCTCTTTATGTCCTTTACATCTGATCATGTATGTGTGCATGTTTATGTTGTGACTTTGCTTGTGCTTTGTTAGCTTTATTCCTATTTATTTGATATTTCAGATGCTCTAGTAAATATTTTATTTTCTTATTATGTATCCTTATGCATAGAAGTACAACTGATGTTTGTATATTGGTTTTATATTCAGCAACCATGTTGATTTCTGTTGTCATAGTTTAATCCATAAACTTTTTTGTGTTTCTTAGATATAAAACTATTTCATTGGCAAATATGATTTTGTTTTTTGCTTTTAATTGGTTATTTCTGTGATTATAAGATATACTTCAAACAGTTTTAGTATATCTTTTATCCTCTAAGTCATTAGAGAATATTCGAGATATTCTTAAAAACCTGCTTGTAATCCTACCATGATCTGCTGTTTGTTGTTCAGTTGCTAAGTCATGTCCGACTCTCTGCCAGTCCATGGACTGCAGCATGCCAGCTTCCCTGTCCTTCATTGTCTTCTGGAGTTTGCTCAAACTCTTGTCTGTTGAGTCTGTAATGCCGTCCAACCATCTCACCTGTGCCTCCCGCTTCTTCTCCTGCCCTCAGTCTTTCTCAGTATCAGGGTCTTTTCCAATGAGTCAGCTATTCATATCAGGTAGGCAAAGTACTAGAGCTTCAGCATTCATCCTTCCCATAAGTTCAGTTCAGTTCAGTTGCTCAGTCGTGTCTGACTCTTGTGTCCCCATGAACCACAGCACGCCAGGCCTCCCTGTCTATCACCAACTCCCAGAGTCCACCCAACCCCGTGTCTATTGAGTTGGTGATGCCATCCAGCCATCTCATTGTCTGTTGTCCCCCTCTCCTCCTGCCCTCAATCTTTGCCAGCATCAGGGTCTTTTCAAATGAGTCATCTCTTTGCATCAGGTGGCGAAAGTATTGGAGTTTCAGCTTCAACATCAGTCCTTCCAGTGAACACCTAGGACTTATCTCCTTTAGGATGGACTGGTTGGATCTCCTTGTAGTCCAAGGGACTCTTCAAGAGTCTTCTCCAAAACTGCAGTTCAAAAGCATCAATTCTTCGGTGCTCAGTTTCTTTATAGTCCAACTCTCACATCCATACATGACCACTAGAAAAACCATAGCCTTGACTAGGTGGACCTTTGTTGGCAAAGTAATGTCTCTGCTTTTGAATATGCTATCTAGGTTGGTCATAACTTTCCATCCAAAGAGTAAGTGTCTTGATTGCATGGCTGCAATCACTGTCTGCAGTGATTTTGGAGCCCAGAAAAATAAAATCAGCCGCTGTTGCCCCATCTGTTTGCCATGAAGTGATGGGACTGGATGCCATGATCTTAATTTTCTGAATGCTGAGCTTTAAGCCAACTTTTTCACTCTGCTCTTTCACTTTCATCACGCAGCTCTTTAGGTCTTCTTCACTTTCTGCCGTAAGGGTGGTGTCATCTGCATATCTGAGGTTATTGATATTTCTCCTAGCAATCTTGATTCCAGCTTGTGCTTCCTCCAACCCAGCATTTCTCATGATGTACTCTGCATAGCATATAAGTTAAATAAGTAGGGTGAGAATATACAGCCTTGATGTACTCCTTTCCTATTTGGAACCAGTCTGTTGTTCCATGTCCAGTTCTAACTGTTGTTTCCTGACCCGCATCCAGATTTCTCAAGAGGCAGGTCAGTTGGTCTGGTATTCCCATCTCTTTAATAATTTTCCACAGTTTATTGTGATCCCTTGAGTAGTCAGGGTTGATTTCCTTTAGGATTAACTGGTTTGATGTCCATTTTGTCCAAGAGACTATCAAGAGTCTTCTCCAACACCACAGTTCGAAACATCAATTGTTTGGCTCTCAGCCTTCTTTACAGTTTAACCCTCACATCCATACAGGACTGCTGGGAAAACCATAGTTTTGACTATACTTTGTTGGCTATACTTTTGACTATACTTTGTCAGCAAAGTGATGTCTCTACTTTTAAATGTGCTGTCTAGGTTTGTCATTGCTTTTCTTCCAAGAAGCAAGCTGCTGTTACTTTCATGGCTGTAGTCACCATACTCAATGATTTTGGAGCCCAAGAAAATAAAATATGCCATTGTTTCCACTTTTTCTCGTCTATTACCCATGAAGTGATGGGACCAGATGCCGTGATCTTAGCCTTTTGAATGTTGAGTTTTAAGCCAGCTTTTTCACTCTCCTCTTTCACCCTCATCAAGAGGGTCTTTATTTCCTTTTCACTTTCTGTTGTTGGAGTGCTATCATCTTCATATCTGGGATTGTTGATATTTCTCCTGGCAATCTTGTTTCTATGTCTACACATCATCAATTAAAATTTGTGTTCCAGATAGTTTTTATCATTTTGGCAAAGTAATGTCTCTGCTTTTGAATATGCTATCTAGGTTGGTCATAACTTTCCATCCAAAGAGTAAGTGTCTTGATTGCATGGCTGCAATCACTGTCTGCAGTGATTTTGGAGCCCAGAAAAATAAAATCAGCCGCTGTTGCCCCATCTGTTTGCCATGAAGTGATGGGACTGGATGCCATGATCTTAATTTTCTGAATGCTGAGCTTTAAGCCAACTTTTTCACTCTGCTCTTTCACTTTCATCACGCAGCTCTTTAGGTCTTCTTCACTTTCTGCCGTAAGGGTGGTGTCATCTGCATATCTGAGGTTATTGATATTTCTCCTAGCAATCTTGATTCCAGCTTGTGCTTCCTCCAACCCAGCATTTCTCATGATGTACTCTGCATAGCATATAAGTTAAATAAGTAGGGTGAGAATATACAGCCTTGATGTACTCCTTTCCTATTTGGAACCAGTCTGTTGTTCCATGTCCAGTTCTAACTGTTGTTTCCTGACCCGCATCCAGATTTCTCAAGAGGCAGGTCAGTTGGTCTGGTATTCCCATCTCTTTAATAATTTTCCACAGTTTATTGTGATCCCTTGAGTAGTCAGGGTTGATTTCCTTTAGGATTAACTGGTTTGATGTCCATTTTGTCCAAGAGACTATCAAGAGTCTTCTCCAACACCACAGTTCGAAACATCAATTGTTTGGCTCTCAGCCTTCTTTACAGTTTAACCCTCACATCCATACAGGACTGCTGGGAAAACCATAGTTTTGACTATACTTTGTTGGCTATACTTTTGACTATACTTTGTCAGCAAAGTGATGTCTCTACTTTTAAATGTGCTGTCTAGGTTTGTCATTGCTTTTCTTCCAAGAAGCAAGCTGCTGTTACTTTCATGGCTGTAGTCACCATACTCAATGATTTTGGAGCCCAAGAAAATAAAATATGCCATTGTTTCCACTTTTTCTCGTCTATTACCCATGAAGTGATGGGACCAGATGCCGTGATCTTAGCCTTTTGAATGTTGAGTTTTAAGCCAGCTTTTTCACTCTCCTCTTTCACCCTCATCAAGAGGGTCTTTATTTCCTTTTCACTTTCTGTTGTTGGAGTGCTATCATCTTCATATCTGGGATTGTTGAATTTCTCCTGGCAATCTTGTTTCTATGTCTACACATCATCAATTAAAATTTGTGTTCCAGATAGTTTTTATCATTGAGTCATAAAGGACATATCTTTTTTTCTTTTTGGCTTCACTGTGTAGCTTACGAGAAAACACGAAATTCTAACCACTGGACAGCCAGGGAATGCCCAAGGCCATACAGTTTTAAAAATGCTATTTCCATTTAATGACACAGACACTTTTCTAGAGTAGTAAATGTTTTTTCCATATAATTTTTATTTGTTGTAATATACTCTAGTCTGTGGATATACATATGTAGTATTGTTACTTCTGAACATACTTGTGTTAATTTTTTAGTATTATGGACAACACTGTTAAAGAGACATGAATGATTCTGCATTGCTGTGCATTTTAACAATTTCCTTTTTCAAATCCTTAGAAGTAGGCTTTCTGAGTTAAAATGTTATAGGTTTTTGAAACTTGGTGCCACATTATCTTCTAGAAATGCTGCATAAATTTTCATTCACACGAGAAGTACACGAAAGTTCCTGTTTCCACACACCCAACGTTCGTTCAGATTCATTCACACTTTCATGATATGGATGTTTTTTCCAAATGAGTTAAAAATAAAACATAAATAACTTTTTATGAACTTGTGGTTTAAAGGAAATGGTTTGTTCTTTTTTCAAGTATCAATCTGCTTTCTTGTCTTCTGTTCCTTATACTTCTGTGTTAAAACTCTAGGGTTTTAAAATTTATCAAGTTATTGTCTCTACTGATATTGTGCGAATAGAATAGCTCCTGCCCCCCAACTTTAAATTATCAAACCATTTCTGAGTACTCTTGCCTGGAAAATCCATGGATGGAGGAGCTTGGTAGGCTCTAGTCGATGGGGTCGCTAAGAGTCGGACACAACTGAGCAACTTCACTTTCACGTTACTCTTTCATGAGAAGGAGATGGCAACCCACTCCCGTATTCTTACCTGGAGAATCCCAGGGACGGCAGAGCCTGGTGGGCTGCCGCCTATGGGGTCGCACAGAGTTGGACACGACTGAAACGACTTAGCAGCAGCAGTAGCAGAAGGGTGTTCAGTTCAGTTCAGTTGCTCATCTGTGTCGAACTCTTTGTGACCCAATGAATTTCAGCATGCCAGGCCTTCCTGTCCATCACCAACTCTTGGAGTTCACTCAAACTCATGTCCATTGAGTTGGTGATGCCATCCAGCCATCTCATCCTCTATTGTCCCCTTCTCCCCCTGCCCCCAATCCCTCCCAACATCAGAGTCTTTTCCAACGAGTCACCTCTTCTCATGAGGTGGCCAAAGTATTGGAGTTTCAACTTTAGCATCAGTCCTTCCAAAGAACACCCAGGACTGATATCCTTTAGAATGGACTGGTTGGATCTCCTTGCAGTCCAAAGGACTCTCAGGAGTCTTCTCCAACACCACAGTTCAAAAGCATCAATTCTTCGGCGCTCAGCTTTCTTCACAGTCCAACTCTCACATCTACACATGACCACTGGAAAAACCATAGCCTTGACTAGATGGACCTTTGTTGACAAAGTAATATCTCTGTTTTTGAATATACTATCTAGGTTGGTCATATCTTTTCTTCCAAGGAGTAAGCATCTTTTAATTTCATGGTTACAATCACCATTTGCAGTGATTTTGGAGCCCCCCAAAATTAAAGTCTGACACTGTTTTCCACTGTTTCCCCATCTATTTGCCATGAAGTGATGGGTCCAAATGCTATGATCTTAGTTTTCTGAATGCTGAGCTTTAAGCCAACTTTTTTACTCTCCTCTTTCAGTTTCATCAAGAGGCTTTTTAGTTCCTCTTCACTTTCTGCCATAAGGGTGGTGTCATCTGCATCTGAGGTGACTGATATTTCTCTGGGCAGTCTTGATTCTGGTAGAAGAGTGTTAATTGCAGTCAAATATCTAGCTTCCTCCTCTGTGAATCACTCACTTACCCACCATAGACACAGTTTAATGTCACTGTTTTCATAGTCTTC